>CAKAOH010040825.1:5106-46812 GCA_916701665.1 Sebastiscus tertius | reverse complement strand
AGTAGCTCGCCAGCTACCAGTGTCTGGGTGGCTCACTAAAGGTTACAAGAATATGGACATAAATTTGATAACACAAAGTCACATTGTAAACCAGTTTAAATTTCTAAATTTCTATCCAATCACATTCACAGACATCCTGCCCCCTTCTGAAACAAAATGATTATTTGCCAATTAGCCAACAATTAAAAAAGTTGTGCTGTTTTCAGATTTCACGGCAACAGCGACAGCGTAAGATTAGGCGATGTTATCAGACCACCAAGCGTACACCAGATTTGACAAATGATCATTTTACAATGAGATTTGAGCAATGGGTAATGACAAATGTGTGTGTCTCATTTGCGGTACAAGCGTGTCGTAAAAGATGCAACGTCGAGCGCCACTTCACCAATAGCGGGATTGTAAAAGAAAGGATGACTGCGGTGGCTGCAATGTTGTTAAAGTACCATGAAAGTAAGACAGAAATGATGTCTGCTGTTGGTGATGTACAACTTGGTGGCGCTATGTGTAGCTCTCTGCCCCCTTTCATTTTGCTCTCAGAGGAAAAAAGGTTGGAGATCCCTGATATACAGTATACTGTTCTGTATTGAGATTTGATCAGTGTTTTTAGCTGTGACCAGTGGAACCTCACGACTGTTTGCTGTCATGGCTCCCCATTGATGTAGTGGCAAGAAGAGAGCCAGCAAACTGAGGAAACTCGCGAGATTTTTAAGGTTAGGCATTGACCTCGAAAAGTTAAGGTTAGGATAGGTTGTTGGGTGGCGAGCCTCGCTAGTTTTTGCAAGTTTTTGCAGATCTCAGATCAGATTTTGCAATTTGCAGGCGCCTTTCTAGACATGACTCCCCCATTGACATCAGGACAGCAGAAACTCTACACATCTTCTGTTGTAGACTACAAATGAATCTGTTCAAACTGCATCGTGGCCCGTAAGTGTCTCTAAATGTTGTACTTGAAGTAGATCAGCATATTTGATGAAGCTATTTCTCGGTTGTACCCACATGGTTGAATGCACTGATTGTAAGTCCCTTTGGATAAAAGCGTCCGCTAAATAAATGTAATGTCATTTGTTAAATGTCAAATCTCCACATTGTACATACTATACTACCATATCTCCACATAGATGTACAGTAGTTCACTGGGTAAGAAAGGGGACTTTGATGCCTGGGTTCAGGACGCTAATCCCTGAAGTGGTACAGTTGGCACTTGTACAGGATTTAGTAGAGCCAAATAGGTTGGAGGTTATGGCTGATTTTTTTTTTTTTTTTTTTTTTTTTTTTTTTTTTTTTTTTTATATAAATGATTTTGTTGTTGAAAAGTTTTGAACCTGAAAGCAGTTTTTAAGACTATTGCTTCTTATTTGACTAGTCAGTGGTAGGTGAATGTGTTAGCTTTAACACAAAGCAACTAAGGTTGCTTTCACAAGCCAACATTTAGTCCATTTTAATCAACCCTTGGTGCGGTTTGTTTGGGTGGTTGTGAACACAGTAATCATACTCAGGTGCGGACCAAAACAACTGGTCTGAGACCACTTGCAAATAGGGCTGGGCGATATGGCCTAAAAATAATAACGCAATATTTTAAGGTTATATCGCAATACACGATATATATCGTAATATTTTCAAATATCCTCTGAGCACTTCATAAATGCTCAATTTAACCCTTTGATGCATACAATCACACCAATATGATGATTCTTGTAGTCCCTGCAGCACACTTTATGTCTGTAATAAAACCTTCTTGTTATATTCACTAGTGGTTTCTTTTGGAACAATTTTAATCTTGTGCTCTAGCAGTGGTGGACTGTAGGCTACTCAAGTACTGTACTTAAGTACGGAGCAGGGGGCCGCCCCTCCCTGCAGCGGGAGAGGGAAAAGCGAGCCCTCATTCAACGGCCCCGCGGAGCCACGAGCCCCCCTCCCCATCCTGGCCCCGGGCCTTACCGAGCCGAACTAGAGCAGTGTACGTACTGTTGCGGAGGAAATGCACCCGGTGAGGGCCAGCCAGCCCACTGAGAAATATAAAAGTATTTTCGGTTCATTATGAAACTGTTCATGGCACACATGTAAAGAGGCGGATGGAGCGGCTTTCACAAACGCAGACTGCCGCTTGCAACGGCATTTATAAACGCCTACTGCTGATATAAAACTATATCAAAACATCAAACGGGAGGAAAAAGGAGTTTTCGTTTACTATAGTGGGGTTTTTTTACTGCGGTGGTGAAAACGTTACTAGCGGTAACACTGCTACTCCCGCTGTGCAGCGATCCGACCGAAAACCAAAACAGACGGCTTGTTTCTTCCTCTCAGCGGCTTCTCTATTTCACTGTGCTGTTTGTTACAGCGCCAACACAGCAGCGTAATGCCACTAATGCAGTTACAAATGACAAAACTCTATCAAGTGCAATGCTTGTTATAGTGTTTTCCATGAAGACACCCCTCAGAGTTTTGTCGCGAGCTGGAGGCGGGGCGAAATTTAACAGAGGGGGCCGCCTCGTAATTCTCTATGCAGGTAAAACGCTGCACACAGTCGCCCAAGAGAGAAGTCTGGATGGGGGCGGAGTCTGTGATGTATGGGTGTGCGAGAGGGAGCCGGAGGATTGAGGGAGAGAAGGAAATGCCAAAGCGAGTCTCATTCCGGCGGGATGGCTTAAAAACATTACATGACAATTTATAGTCAATGTTCGCAATATAGTAATTTTATATACCACGCGTGGGACAAGCCGCAATACATCGACTATATTCGATGTATCGCCCAACCCTACTTGCAAACCAAAACGCGGGCTGCCTGTGTGGGCATTTGCTGGTGTGGACACAGGTAAACGACAGGTTAACATGAGTAGGACAGGACTGACCTGGACTTCTGCAAAAGTATGATGATTGCCTGAAGAGAACAGAATATCCTCTATAAAGTCCACAAATATAGTGACATTTATAAAGTCATTGGAGATAAACTGGAGGAGAAGGGATTCACAGTAGATCAGTGCAGAGTAAAAGTGAAATTACTTTGACAGTAATATTTCAAAGTCTGCGATTCCCTGCATAGAAATGGCAGCTCTTGAGATAAAAAGATACATTTGCTCCTTCGTACACACCCCTCAGCAAATTATTTTTTTCATTTGGTCCTATTAGTGCACTGTGAAACCGAATCAGACTAAATAGAAAACAAACCAAAAGTATTAATTTTCATTCTAATTCGGACTAACCAAACGGACTACAGGTTGTGAAAAACATTTGTCATGAAGTAGTTTTTTATGGTCTTTTAGTGATGAATGAGGATAGTTCCATCTCTGGAATCACAATAATATTCAAAGTTTTGCTGTGGCCTTTAATGAACAGGTAAAATATCTTTACTATGGAAACTAGTGCAGTCAGTGGCAGAAGACTTGTAAGTTAGTTTATACCAATTTTTACTTAGAATTACTACATATTTGTTTTAAAAAGAGGACTGATTTTCACTTGAAAATTATGTTTTCATGTAAATAATGTTTCCTGCTCCAAGATAATATTCCTCACCATTCTACAGTACATCCTCTTGTGATGAGAACAACTCATAGTTTGCTTCTGATAATAGAATAGGAAGCAGAGTATGCGCCAAAATCCTTCACAATAATATTAATGAATGCTTAAACTTCAGAGTGTTTGTGCTACAACTGTTGTTTTTAAATAAAAACAACAGTTGTAGCACACTCTTACTTCTTTAGTAGCAATAACACCACACGCATTGCACCTAACGGCCAGCACATGACACTATAGCATCTCACACTAAATCATCCACCTTACCTGTTTAGTAGTTTACTTTATAATATGAAACTCCACATTCTCCATTTTAAATCTGTTCTCAAAATAGGCCAGATGAACCTGGTGTGTAAACCGTCTAAGACGTCTTTCATCAAGTTGACAGTTGAAGTAGTTCTTCTGTAATTCTGTGAGGAGTTTTGTACAGGCGTGGTCTCAGCCACAGGTCAAGAAAGGCAGAATGAAAAGCTTTCCCTGAATCATTGGGGATTTCAAGAAGGTCACTGTTTGGATTTTCTTTGCCTCATCTTTGACTGTTGGCTTGCCAGGCTAATGCAACCCATAGACTAGTCTCTCCGTCTCTCTCTTTTCCTTCTAGGCATTGCATGTCCTACTTGGGGTACTTGACACACATGGACACAGACTGTGTGTACAGTCAGAGAGAGACAGAGCCAAACCTGAATCAAGCCCAAAGAGAAGAATTTAGGCTGTTTTGTTGCTGACAGCTTTGGGCTTGGGTCAGGCTTTGGTAGCAGAACTGTAACCCTTTGACATGCTTGATGCCGGTATAAAGCTGTATTGACTATTTCTACAGGTGTTATTCTGGTCTGGTTATTCTGACTGTTGTTATTTCCCCTCTGTGATTCGTGTAGGCCTTTGTGAAGGATGTTCACGAAGGATCAGTCACTGTGGCATTTGAAAACAAGTGAGTAATGCACACACAACAAAATACTGTAAAATGTAACCTTTTCGCTTATTTTCGTAAATGTGTACGTATCCCTCTGTCCCAGTTGGCAGCCAGAGCGTCAAATCCCGTTCCAGGATGTGCGTTTTCCTCCTCCAACGGGGTTCTGCAAGGAGATCAACGAGAGCGATGAAGTCGAGGTGGGACTGATTCAATACTTTTAGAACTGTTTCAGAAAATTAATACTACATTATTATTAGAATAGTAGTCTGCTGTGTAGGCCAAACAGATTCCTATGTCTCATTGTTTTCCTTTTTTTAGTAATTTTCACAGAAAAGTACCTGGAATTGGAAATAAGGATATTTGATTTTTGCATGGATTATAATTTGGTCCCACACAGCAAGAAGTTGTTGTTGTCCCTGTTTCCTCCTGCAGTTTATATTGTTCAACATAGGATTAAAGGGATAGTTGGGGTGTTTTGAAGTGAGGTTGTATGAGCTACTTATCCATAGTCAGTGTATTACCTACAGTAGATGACGGTTGGTACGCCCCCAGTTTGGAGAAACAGACAGGAGTACCGACACAGGAACAAAGCAATGTACTGCTGTGGATGGGGCCGGCAGCAAAACGTTTTTTAGCCACCTAAAAGAAAGGCTCACCCAAAAAAATCAGTACCAATATTTACAATATTTTTCGATGGGGATCTGAGCTGAAAGTGAAACTTATCTATACTGTTTTTATCAAAGGTATCTGGCTGCTTTGAAAAGAGCATAGATAAGTTTCACTTTCAGTTCAGTTCCCAGTCGGAAAGAGCTGCCTGACGGCAAGATAAAGCGGTGAAAATAATCTAAATATAGCGTACATTTAAACCAATATAGATCTTTTTAGGTGGACCTTTCTTTTAGGTGGCTAAAATACATTTTGCAGCTGCCCCCATCCAAAGCAGTACCATATTTTGCTTTGTGCCAGTAACTCCTGTTTATTTCTCCAAACTGGGGGCGTGCCGATCCTCATCTCGACTATAGATAAGTACCTCATACAACCCCACTGAGAAACACCTGTACTATCCCTTTAAGTAAACATGCACCTGTCATCACAAGGAGAGCTACACATCCACTCGCAGGATGTGAAAAGAAACATTGGGAGAAAAAAGCAGTGGCGATTATGCTCTGAATTAGTAACATTTTCTTATGCTTTTATTGTAATCATCTCAGGTTTGGGTGAAAAGGTTTAGGTGGAAAGCTTTGTGAAATGTTCTATGTGTGTGTTGTTGTGTGTGTGTGTGTGTGTGTGTGTGTGTGTGTGTGTGTGTGTGTGTGTGTGTGTGTGTGTGTGTGTGTGTGTGTGTGTGTGTGTTGCCAGGTATATTCCAGGGCTAATGACAAGGAGCCATGTGGATGGTGGCTAGCCAAGGTTCGCATGGTCAAAGGAGAGGTAGGGCTTTGACTGCAGTCTTTTTAAGTCTGGTTACAATATCATCGTACAAAGTAGGGTTGGGCATCAAGATATCAGTCGAATCAGAACAGCAGTAAGTAGTACTGTGACAACGTCAATATTCACATCAGTTTTTATAGGTTGGTATAGCATAATGTTTCAGAATACCCAGTATTGCTATACCATTATTCCTCTGGAGGCTAATGTTTGATCATTTTGATGATGGTCCGACGTTGACGTTTTGTTTCTTCTATTCCCCCTTTTCTTTTTCTCTGGCCTGATTTTACACTTTATTTCATCTGTCTTTTATGCCTCTAGCTCTCTTCCTTTATCTATGTTTTTTATCTCAGCTTCACCCACGTTCTTTTTAAAAAGTTTGAATTATGTTCTTAAAACTGATATTTATATATTATGTATTGATACACAGTTGTTATTTACACATTTTTCCCAACACCGCTGTCGCACATTTTACTTTTGGTAGCGTGCAAAAATTTAACTGACATCATCCTTGTCTCCATGTATCTCTAGTTTTACGTAATAGAGTACGCTGCATGTGACGCCACACTAAATGAGATAGTGACGCTGGAGCGGTTACGGCCGGTCAACCCCAATAAACCAGCCACCAAAACCACCTTCATCAAGATCAGACTGGATGTACCTGAGGATCTACGGCAGATGTAAGTTTGATCTGTCCCGCACATACATCTCAGGGCATGTGAGTAACCTTTTGGTTAGAATGATGCATTAGAATGTGCAGAGTGCAGTGTCTCAGCTTTACAGACACCCCTGATGAATTGTAGGGATGTGCACGCATGTCCCTAAATAATCAGTAATGATTACTGTATTATTTAGGGACATGAATTAACATGACGTAAATAATTTATGTAACTCTGTGTTGACAGGTGCTCCAAGGAATCAGCTCACAAAGACTTTAAAAAGGCCGTGGGAGCATTCAATGTCACCTACGACTCAGAAAAAAAGCAGCTGGTCATTTTGGTTGGTTGAATCATTTTATTATCTAAGAACGTAAAGATAAAAGTTTTCTGTCCTTCGCTTAAATTATTTATTATATACATAATCCCAATTCTTTACTCTTCCTTTGATACAGTCTGATTGGGGTCCCCTGTGTGTGACTTTAAATCATATCATATCACATCATGTCATATTCCAAAGTCACATCGTTTGTGTGAATGAAGCTTTGATTGTTCTTGCAGTCTGTGAATGAGGTCACAACAAAGCGGGCCAATATGATGAGCGACATGCACTTCAGGAGCCTCCGCACCAAACTGTCGCTCATGCTGAGGAACGAAGAGGCCAACAGACAACTGGAGGTAGATCTTTACACACACACACACACACACACAGTGAAGAAGCTATGTTGCTTGTGGTGGCGTTGGTTCATAAAACATCTGATGTAGAGTACATTTAAACACAGGATCCAGGGAGCCGTTCCAACAATTTATTAAAGTCAAGGTTTGAAGTTGGATGGCAGTTGGTGGATGATTTTTTTCTAGTAAGAAAAGACATTAACAGATGATATTATAAATCTCATAAATATAATACAAATTACAATTAATAAATCAATTCATTTTAACTTACATCTTTATGCATCCACAATCTGGAATTTGCCTTTTTCTCCTTCACATATTAAACTCAGGTATCTAACATAACACAAAACAATCTGTTAACTTTCAAACAATATAGATCTCATTTCAGCCAAATAAATTATAAAGGTACAAAAGCCATATTAAACTCACGTCATTCTCTCTTTGTTCTGCCTGGAATTGTTTGGAGGGAAAAGGGAGGGTTCAGGCCTGGAGGGCAGATTTATATAATCTAGGGGGAGTGGTTTAGTCAAGTGTGCATTCTATACCATGCCTGCAGGTAAGATAGAGACTTGTGATTTAACACACACACACACACACACACACACACACACAATGATGCTTACGGACAACTGCAACTTCAAATATGTGTGTGTCCTTGTACGTATGTGTATGATTTGATCATTTTGCAGTTAAAAGTGACTTTAATAAAGTTACTGTGAGGAACATTTAACTGGTTATGAATAGGGGTGTAAGAAAATGTCGATACACTTGAGGATCGCGATATTATGTTTTGCGATACTGTATCAATTCTCCAAAACGCTGTATCGGTTTGATAAATAACCTTTTAAAAAATGTCTATTCTGTCTTTCAAAGGTTGTAGTGGGCTAGAGTGAAGATACTGGTATCATTTGAAACAAGAAAACCTGATGAATCCGTCGGTACCAACCATGTCAGACATCCATGTCAGGAAGGAGGCTAAATAACGCTCCAAATTTACACTACATTCCGCGAGGAATCTGGCATAGCAATTTTCAAAGGGATCCCTTGACCTCTGACCTCAAGATAATGGGTTCTATGGGTACCCACGAGTCTCCCCTTTACAGACATGCCCTCTTAATGATAATCACATGCAGTTTGGGGCAAAAACCAAGTTGTTTTTTGCATTTAGTATAAATGTGTTATTTTCACCTATTCTAAAATGGTGTGTTTGAATATTTCTGCAGACTGAAGTCCCTAAGCAGTCTTAGAATTGCATAAATTTCACATAGTGACTTTTTTACTTAGATTTTATACATATGGCGTGTCTTTATACTATGACAGTTTTCGACGAACGAGACCATCAGCGAAAAGATTGGCTATTTCTCTATAGTTATTCTTAATGCTTGTCATTGGTGCCACCGGGTCAGATTCTATACAAAATCAGACAAAACCATGCAGGTTCACCTAAACCTCCTTCAGTTCAGACTTCAGCGAGGCTTCCGGCAGCGACCAGCCACAGACAGACCCAGATCTGGCTTCGGCACCGCCTTCGACCTGCAGTCAGAGCTCCAGCAGGAGGTGAAGAGCTCCATACCCGGCAACAGTAGCTGCTCCTCCGCCACCACGCTGCTGGAGGCCCAGGCCTTATTGTTGGGCCCACTGGAGAGAAGGGAGGCACGGGAGGACGAGAACTAGGACTACAGGGGGCAGAGCGTCAGACCCTGCTGCAGTAAAATGAGAGGTTTTCTAAAGGGACTTGGGAAACACTACCGCTTTCGTCTACAGGGATTGCCAAAATCAACACAATGAAAGTTCATAGTAACTTTAAAGGATTGTCCATCAGGATTCACTCAACTCCTACTTACTCAGTTATATTGTTTTTGTTGATGTTTTTCTGTTTGTCCCTCTGGTTCTGTTTCTACAGAGTTCCAGACAGCTGGCGTCACGGTTTCATGAACAGTTTGCGGTTCGGGATGATCTCATGGGTCTAGCCATCGGGACTCATGGGGCCAACATTCAGCAAGCACGTAAAGTCCCTGGAGTCACTAACATAGACCTGGATGAGGAGACATGCACCTTTCACATATACGGAGAGGTAGGATGTCTCTATAATACATAGATGAACTGACACACTGATGGATATGTCCATCTTGTGCCTGGATTTATTAGTACAGACCTGAGTGTACAGATGTTAACCTTCCATATATGGTGTAGAGAACGAGTTTCAAAGCTCCTTGTTATTTTATTTCGATGTTAATAGTAAATTAAACTATTTGTCTAAGGACCAGGATGCTGTCCGTATAGCGAGGAGTTTCCTGGAGTTCTCTGAAGATGTCATCAAAGTTCCCCGGAACTTAGTAGGTGAGAAAAATCACTCAACTGAGACAATGAGGTTATCCATGTGGTAACTTGAAGTTATTTCAGATTTAGCCAGTCTATTAAACTTCAAGTCCTATTAGACTGTGACTGATGATGTTTTTGCCCTTATAGGGAAGGTGATTGGCAAAAACGGCAAGCTGATCCAGGAAGTGGTTGATAAGTCTGGGGTGGTTCGGGTTCGTATTGAGCCTGAGAATGACAAAAAGCCCTCATCAGCAGCAGCGGCAGCAGCAGACGAGGTCAGTGGGACAGAAAAAAGACCAACACATCTGCCGGGGGGGGGACGACTTTCAATATGTGTTGATTTTGGCTGTCCCTGTGCACAAAAGACGGTAGTGTTTCTGAGCACCAGTGTCCCTTTAGAAAACCTCTCATTTTACTGCAGCAGGGTCTGACAGTCTGCTGATGTTCTCATTTACTTCTGCAGGTCATATAGAGGCATCAGTATTAAACTGAAACTGTTTCATGACCAGTTAAAAGTTCCACATAGTAGCTTTAACAACACAACGAACAGCTAAAGGCTTCTTTTTACCATATACTAAAGTCAGGCTCAACCCTCATCCCCCTAAATCATCAACCTCTGGCTCCAATACTGAATATATCTTTACTACTGCTAATATGCATAATTTGAATATAGATCAGATGCAAGACAAGATGATTTCATCTTCCTTTCTCCTTCTGAACCTCTCTCACAGGGAATGGTGCCATTTGTGTTTGTAGGGACCAAGGAAAGCATCTCCAATGCTACAGTTCTGCTGGACTACCACCTCAACTACCTGAAGGTGTGTATAATCACCAGTAATAACAACATCCTGTATCAAAAATTCTCATTTTAGACCAGTCCCTTTGACTGTGACATGTCACTATGCTTTAACATAAGAAGATAATGTATTTATATGAATCTGAATTTAGGCTTGTGGTTTGTCTTCATGCTTCTTTTGCTTTTTGGAAGCAGTAAAAGATTAAAACTGCAACTGTCTTAGGTGTTTTGTCAGTAATCACACTGAGCAAAACATATTTTACCACAAAAGCATTGTAACACTGACACATTTTAGGCGGTGACACAAGACCGTGGACGTTTGTGTCGCGAGCCATTTCAGAGCCATCTCACCCCTAGAATTAACGTTAGGTAGTGACAGCTCATATGACATGACTGTTACTGTGAGTAGAGGGCAAACAGACAGAACTGAGGAGAGAAAGACAGAGAGGAGAGGCTCCATGTGCGACAATAAATTACATCAAAACCATATTGTCTGATCCACTGCACTTACTCACTGGTTTCTGAAGGGCACCCATTTAAAAAAAAAAAAACTTTAAAAATGCTGTAGGTCCAATTCAGAGCCCAGTTTCAGGGACACAGGGTTTCCACCAGTGTACTGCAAGCTCGCCGGGCATCGGTGAATTATGTATTTTTTTAGATATTTTTTAAAATAAAATTTGTTATACAAGTAGCAAACTCCTTTAAGGAACAATTCACTGTGTAGGTTGTGTGCTTAACGTTAGTGAGTGTTGGTGTGCCGTAAAGACAGAAAGAGCAAGCAAGGGAGCGTGTGTGTGATGGACTGATGGCGAGTATGAAATTAACAGTAACGTTATAAGTGTGAGCGTAGCAGTGCAGTGTGTGTACAGTTTAGGCTGTCAGTGAATAAATGCTACAACTCCTCAAGACCCAAGCCAAGTTCCCATGTCTGGCTTGCCACAGTCTGTTTACTGAAGGCGTTAGCCCGGAAGTTAGCCACAACTTTGGCTCAGACTCACTTAAGGTGGGCTGACCTTTAAGGTGGACCAGCGCTATTGTCATTATGACTAAATGCATTCAGACAGCCCCGAAAGAGCTGACCACAGATGGATAAAGAGAACGGAGCTGACAGGAGAGCTAGCGGAGAAGTTAGAGGAAGTAGACACGTTTGACTACGTCTTGTTTTAAAAATAAGGTGCTCACAAAGGGAACTGTATATACAAAATACATATATGGAAATAAGATTGATTGGATTATATTCACCAGAAGTATAAAACATTACATGTCCCTTATGAATTAAAAAGAAAATACCACTAATCTTTGAAGGAAATATCTTTATTCTTTGATTATTGGGTTGATGGAAAAACTTAATAACTACTTCCTGACAATGACTGATATATTTCACTTCAGGACATCTCTGACTACATACATGCTGAAAATCAAACATTTTTACTGGATCAATTTAGATATTTTCCAAAGTAAATGTCCCTAGAAGTGGATGAATCGACTTTTTCCCATGGTCTGGTGTTAAAAAAGTTAACAACAATAAATCGCAGCATCGAATCACAATACTTGCAGAATTGCAGTACTTAAAGATCGTAATATATATCGAATCGGAACCCAAGTATCGTGAAAGTATGAAATCCGGAGATAAGTGTATTAAAGTGTATTGTGTTCATTAACTGAGACTGATGTCCATAAACGTGTTACCCTGTACATGCTGGGAGGATCACCACTACACCTACCCTCCTGAGATGCTATGAAGATGTGATTCAAACCAGGCGTGTAAACATACTAATAGTCCTGTTTTCTTTATTCATCATGTCCTCAGGAGGTGGATCAGCTTCGTCTGGAGCGTCTGCAGATCGACGAGCAGCTGAGACAGATAGGAGGGGGAGGCGGAGGAGGAGGGACGGGTCCCCGAAACCTCAAAGACAAAACCTACGTGTTCGATAACGGCATGGGGCTGGGGATGGGGAGAGGAGCGGGAGGAGGAGGAGGGAAGCCCTACGGAGGAGGGGGAGGAAGAGGTGGCAGAGGGCGAAGAGGAGGAGGTGCGGCTTTCGCCTCAGGTACGATAAAACGACTATATCTTGATAGTGAATTCATTAAAACTTGTTTAAATCAATTATATTCATATCTCCTCTTTCAAATACTGTGCTTGATAAACAAAATGATGTGAAGCTTTAATATAAAATACTCATCTCAAGTGTTGGCAGTTTCAGTTAGCTCTAAGTGCTCTCATTCGTTTGGATGTGAAAGGCACAATGACTAAGCAGAAGAGCTGATGCTCTGGCTCAGATTGAGGTTATTTCCAGCCAGATTTGATGAAAGGTAATTACTTCACTTTTTATGCACAGTGGCCCCATTTCAGAGTAAAATAAGTGTTTCTGGTATTTCAACGAAAAGCACATGAAACATCCAGCTAGTGCAAGGCTATAAGTACTGAATGGAGAGCCTCCCTAAAACAAAGCAATGAATCAAACGTTGTCTTTCCCAGGCAGTTTAAGTGAGCTTTGACTCTCCGTCCCCCCAGGCACCAACTCGGAAGCATCCAACGCCTCCGAGACGGAGTCGGACCACAAAGACGAGCTCAGCGATTGGTCGCTGGCCCCCACCGAGGAGCTGATGACAGGAGGCGGGACCCTGCCCAGACGGACAGATGGGCGAAAGAGAGGAGGCGGAGGAGGGCCGCGGGGACGAGGGGGGAGAGGAAGAGGAGGAGGAGGGTATAAAGGTGGGCAGGAGTTATCATTGGCTGTCATTGATCTTTCTGCAGCGATTCAGGACACAGAGAAGAGAAGAGGCAAGTCTTAACAATGGAAAGCTTGATCAACTTTTTCACTACTATATTCCTATTATTTTTCTACCATTTGACTGGAGACAAAGCTCATTCTGAAGATAATGAATGGAGATTATCTTTATTTCAAGTTTTTAGATGCTTTTCATTCAATTATAGCCAGAAGAATGGGAATGAATCACATAATGAGATCCCTGCAGACTTTCTTTGTTAATAAATTATCATGTTGAGTGTTCAAGGAGATCCACATTTATATTGAAAAAAGAATTTCCCTGACCTAAATCTAATTATGATACATAGATAACCCAATTTTTTAGCTGCTACTTGCTAGGGCTGGGACAATGTTTATCTCTCGATTTGATACTATCACCATACTTTGGTGTAGTGAGTGTTGCGATTCAATATTACGATTTATTGCGATTTTTGTTAACTTTTTCAACACCAGGCCATGGGGAAAAGTCAAATCATACACTTCAAAGGACTTTCACTTTGGAAAAAATCTCTAAATGAATCCAGTAAAAATGTTTGATTTTCAGCATGTGTGTAGTCAGAGATGTCCTGAAGTCAAATATATCAGGATCAATGTCAGGAAGTATTTATTAAATTTTTTCCAGCAACCCAAAAATCAAAGAATAAAGATATTTCTCTCACAGATTAGTGGTATTTTCTTTTAATTTATAGGGGACATGTAACATTTTATACTTCTGGTGAATATAATCCAATCAATCTTATTTCCATAGATGTATTTTGCGTATACAGTTCCTTTTTGTTCAGTAAACTTTGCCAAGTCCGTCTCTAGCTCCCGTCAGCTCCATTCTCTTTATACATCCATGGTCAGCTCCATTGGGCCGTATTTGACATAAATGTCAGTATGTCAGTATTTGACCACGGAGATGAGAATGGAGGCCGGCTCGACCGCACGTTACCGCGATACGATAATGTTTCCTGTCCGTGACAGAGTTAGCATGCAGCTTTAGCCGTGATGTCTAGCTCTGCTCTTCCTGCAATGTGTGAAACCCAAAGTGTTTCCATTGTTTACTGGATGTGTAGTGTTTACCACGCTGGATTTAACATGGGAGGGTGCAGATGTGATTTGCGTGTTTGAAATGTGAGCTGTATATCGATTCTGGCATTAAAAAATATCAAGTTCAAAATCGTTTAAAAAATTGTGATGCATATGTGAATCGATTTCCCTCCTCCCTCCCCTACTACTTGCCATGGAGCTGTTGCCTTAGACTGCAGGGGCTTTTGAAGGTTTGGCAAAAGTGACAGTGATATAGTCAGTTGTTTTTGATTTCATGTTGGATTGTTTCATGTTTTTATCATCCCATGAGGTGGTGGGAACGAGGATCATACCTACAAGTTGAGACTCTGGTTTTGTCTGTCCTGGTTTAGGTGACGATATGCAGTGGAGCGAGCCAAGACCTCGTCATATCAGAGACCCCAAGACAAGAGCGCTGGAAGACACTCTACAGGTAACACACACACACACACACACACACACACACCACTGGAACCATCTTCTCTGTTATGTTTAATATCTCGGGAACACTCCTCACCAAACACTTGTTAAATTGAATTATTGGAAGCCAAAAAGATGATATAAACATCCACATACATCTTTATTTTCTGATCTGTGCCTGCATTATGTCCCAGAGAAGGGAATCAGTCCAAACTGGCCAAGAACTCGGTGACACATACTGTATCCGGTCGTACATTTAGAACTAGGAATGAAAGCAGGTTTCTTCTCCTACTTCTTTCTTAACACAATCTTACTCCAATCTCAGGCAATATTTAGGATCCATCCAGAGGAGATGTCAGTAGAAACATTCCACAGAAGGAGAGATGGAGCACTTGATGACAGTGGCCTTATTACAAAATACCATTTTGACCAAAACTGAATCATTTTTGTGACTGACTTATTAGCGGACAACACATGCCGTCTCTGCAACAACCAACTATTTCTGCAGATATTAATCAGTATAGTGCATGAGTAATGAGAGAAGACTAAATCTTTGATTTGAACTTGTTCCCCTGTATGAACTGCTTATTGATGATAGGGGATATCCATAAAGCTTTGACTGTGATGACCTTTTTTTCTCAGGCCAAATGCTGATGCTCAACTTCAGTAATAGTTTTTGAATTATTTATTTCAAATGATAATATTTAAGAGATGGGTTCATACAATATAGTTATGGTGTTACAGCTACAGATACTGTTACAACTACAGAAACAGATACAGATACAGATGCAGAAACAGAAACAGCTACAGCTACAGATACAAATACAGATGCAGATGCAGATACAGACACAGCTATAGCTACAGAAACAGATACAGATGCAGAAACAGATACAGATACAGATACAGCTACAGATACAAATACAGATGCAGATACAGACAGCTACAGCTACGGAAGCAGATGCAGAAACAGATACAGCTACAGACAGATGCAGATACAGACACAGCTACAGATACAAATACAGATACAGAAACAGATACAGGCAGAGCTACAGCTACAGAAGCAGATGCAGAAACAGATACAGATGCTGAAACTGAAGCAGGTGCAAATGCAGATACAGATACAGTTATTTATCCCTGAAGGGCAATTCAGTTTCTACTGTCCACCGAGATATGTACATATTCATACTGCACAGTCATCAATGACAGAAGGAACACAGTAGATGGCATATGGGGAGGTGCAAGATCAAGAAAAGTAATAAAAATATTTGAAATAAAAACAACAAATACAAGAATAAAAACCAGATGAGATAAATAGAATAAAGTGCCAAGAGTATTGCACATAACAAATTACATTCCACGAATGTACCTAATTGCAAACACGGACAACCATCATATGGTTTGTGCAAAAATAACCCAGATCTCCAGCTCGTCTATCTTGGGGGGTGACATGCGCCAGTTATCGAGGCAGAGATGAGTAGTTGTGCTGCGTTTATATTTGTTAAAGAGGACCTATTATGCTTATTTCTTTTTATTTTGGGTTTCTACTAGAACATGTTTACATGCTTTAAAGTTCAGAGTAGGCTTTATCTTTCTCATACCAGCTGTGTTGCAGCACCTCTTTTCACCCTCTGCCCCCCAAAGACAGTAATAATAGAACAGCTAGAACAGTCAAATTACATAACTTAACTGTAATGCAGCCAGAAAAGACACTTATGGCTTATTACGATATCCAAAATCTAAGACGATATCTAGTCTTATATCATGATATCAATATGATATCAATATATATTGCCCAGCCATATTGAGGGTGTGCCAAACTAGCTGTTATGCAAATGTGCTACTCTTTGACATCACCACGTTACGGAAGAAAAGGGGGGACTTGAAGCAAGGTGTTTCAGGCAGTTCAGTCAGTGTTTCTGTGGGGGAGAGGAACTGCTTTTGGTGTGGACTTTGGGCTTTGTAACTTTGCAGACCTTTTACATACACAAGAAACTATATAACACACTAAAGGAAAGGGAAAAGCAAAATGGGTCCTCTTTCAATTAGTTACCTAGCTGATTTGTCTATACTTATAAAGCCAATGGTGCTATTTACTTCACATCAGATTTCACCACCGTGTGTATATTCCAGCTGCCAGTAAAACTACAATACGTCATCAGAATGAATGTTGTAATGGAGCATTGTTGCACACTCTGAGGCAGAGCATATTTAGTCCAAGCTTAACTTTCTGCTTGATTCCAGGGAGAGGCTTGATTAAAAACTGGCCCAGATCTTATCCAATGTCCCGATTCAACAGTGATCCTGCATGTGATCCTATTTCCCCCCCACTTGTAGCTGTGAAGTGTGGAACAAGACTGTATTCATGTCCTTCCTCCCACAGATCCGTGTGGATGGTAACAACGAGCGCAGCGTGCAGCACTCCTCGGGGGGGCGAGGAGGAGGAGGAGGAGGAGGAGGAGGGCCTTCCTCATCCCAGGGGGGGGGCGTCAGCACCGGCAGCGGCGACGGCCCGTCTCGCCACCACCACCAGAGAACCATCAGAGACCGAGGGATGAAGAAGGACAAACAGGACGCTCCTCCGCTGGTGAACGGAGTGTCGTAGATACGCCACTGGAGGACCTTCTCACTTACACACACACACACACACACACACACACACACACACACACACACACACACACACACACACACACACACACACACACACAGGCAACTCGTCATAACCCATCGTAGAATCTCTCGCTTTTTTCTTTCTCTGTCTTTGTCCCACATGAGAATACACACATTTCATCAGCATGGAAGAGTTTACCGTAGTGAAGTGGTAGACCAGCTGGGCCGCTCTATTCAGGTCTGTGAGTGTGCTGGTCTGGTTTGTTCCTGACTGTTCAAGTTTCTCCTAAAAGAAACAGTACTTTTTGGACAAAAGGAAAAGAAGAGGACGGATTTGAAGTTCATTTGTCACAGAGGCCCTACCCTAAACCCAGACACGCTCCTAAACCCATCAAAGGCAAATCATTGTTGGCTTGTTTCTTTTGTTTTTTAAATCAACTAAATTGGATGATTTGAATTTGTTTTGCCGCTGCCCTGTTTGGACTTCCTCACACCAGAGAAAAGAAATCAAGGGAATAATTGGTTGACTAGGAAACACAGAATTACAGCAACATGAAAATATGTGTTCCTTCTTTCCTGCTTTAAACATATTTTTACTTTATTGTGATCCGGCAGCGTACAGGTTTTTTTTTGGTGGGGGGGGAGGGGCGTCGGTGTTTCCCACAGGTTGAGAATTTATTTTTGGTGGTCTAAAACTCCAATCGAACACTTTAACTTCTATAAATGGGAAACACACAAAGCTTTCAGGCTGGGAGAAGATATCTGTAGAACCCTTGGCTTTTTTTTCCTTGGATAGTAATTTGAACCCTGATCGGCACGTTGACACTTGAGCAAGTCAAACCTGCCTTTGGGATCATCAAAGTGGAGAGGAGTTCATGTTTTAAGGCCCAGACACACCAACCCGACATCGAAGAACTAGCGGCGATGACTGCCGGCTGTTGCGTCGCCTCACGTCGCCTTTATCCAAACAGTTGCACACCGAAAAGACTCCAGCCGGCAGCCAGTTAGCACACACATTCAGATGAAATAACTCTTCACGCCAGCAGGCAGCGCTAGTCTGAATTCATCATTCAAGAAGGGAAACCAGAAGACCGAGGTTGGCAGATATACAAGCCGCTGTTATGATACGTACATGAAACAAAGAACAGCCATTTTCACACCACTCTCACTCACCACTTAGCTTCATTCCAGATATTCATGTCGCTGTGAAAATATCTAATGAGATAAAAAATCTAATGAGATGAAGATGTAAAATGAGATGAAGATGTAAAATGAGAAGAGCCTTCTGTGTTTTTCCTCTTGACTTTACTCGTTGGCTTGCGTTCCTCACTTCCGTTTCTCTTCTCGTGCACTGATTCGTTGAAGCTGAACAGCCAATCAGTGATTTCTCTCACCGATGGGCGCTGCCGCCGCCGCCGATTTGATGAATCAGCCAAAAAAACTCCGACATGGGCAGACTAGTGCCGACACCAAAAAAACGACCCTAAACTGTCTGACAGCCGACCATCGGCTTGGTGTGTCAGGGCCTTAAGGATGAAATGCCAACAGGTATGCATGGGCAACGAATACTTATCTCATCGTTCAAGTTCGTTTCATGTTGCCAAGACAATGTAAAAACCCTCCAGTCTCTTGGACTGTCAGACCAAGCATGAATTCAACAATGTATTTGACTCACCAGTGGGGGAACGTAAATCTGAGGCACTCAAAAAAGCTTTCACAGAAGCAAAGATACGACAGGGTACAAAATGTCACACTGCTGTTATATCTCAAATGTATTATTTCCCACAATGAGTAGGTATCCATGTTAAAAGCCAGACGTGAGCGTTCAGTCCATTCAATCCACACCGATACTGCTGAGCCATCTCTGTGCTCAGAACCATAGGTCTGTCAGCAGCAGCTCCTGAGGTGCTGAAAGGACAGTGACCGGTCAAACGGTCCTTACCGGGCTGACTGATGTCAGAAATTTACTGTACAAAAACATTTTTTTTCAGTAGCTACATGAAGATCATCAACGTTATTTTTAATAGGGCTGTCCCTGAATACCATTTTTGGGGCTTCGAAACTTCGGTGAGTAATATTGGAAGGTATTGGAAGCTTTGCGGCACGGTGCAGCAGGCTGACATGTTCTGTCTGTCTGTCTCCACCTCCCCCGTTTCAGCACCGCTGCCACACTACTTCAGACACACACGCACCTCTACACACAACAAACAGTGATATACATCTGAGAAGAACTCAAAATAATTAATGATGAAAATGAATTGTAAGATTATTCCTTATTTTATGGGCTATTTTGGGATT
This sequence comes from Sebastiscus tertius, assembly GCA_916701665.1. Taxonomy (NCBI): domain Eukaryota; kingdom Metazoa; phylum Chordata; class Actinopteri; order Perciformes; family Sebastidae; genus Sebastiscus; species Sebastiscus tertius. Next base: position 27,366 of record CAKAOH010040825.1, on the reverse strand, counting down.
TATACATTATTATAACATACCGGTACTTTATATATATATTATATTACATATATAGATATATATATATCTATATATATCTATATATATGTTTTATATTATATTACATATATATTATATATATTATCTATAATATATATATAGTATATAATATATATTATATATATATAGTATATAATATCTATTATATATATATATATATATAGTATATGATATATATTATATATTGTTTTTTTTGAAGTATTCGAATACTGATTTAGAGGTCTATTACCATGGCAACGGTCGAAGCTTGAAAGCATTCAGGTCAGCCCTAGTTTTTGATTTATCAATCCATTGATTTTTATTTTCCCGCACAAGCTCCGTTATGTCCACAGTGAAACTGGGAGCCTTGATCAGTCATTGCTAATACTGTTAATAAGTTCAGAACTTCTAAACAGCAGAAGATTTGTGTGGTTCAGTCAGCTGACTGTGGAGATAACGCTGCTCTCAACATGCAGTAGCTACTGTAAATCTCAACTCTTATAAAAGGATTGTAAATTCAGCACACAATGGCCAGAAACAGTTCAAACCTGTATATTCACACTAGTATACAGTCATTATAAAGAAACAGTCCTGATATGGCTACATATCTGCGTTGTTCCCAGCAGCACTGGAACTCCTTTATCTCAGTGGAGCCCCGTCAGCAGGAGTCCACGTCCTGTACCAGACTGGTGAGAGCCTTTTCAACCTCAGCAGTGGGATATTTCACAGAGAGGGCTTAGGCTGTGAGCTACACTTCCTTTGGCTAGTTCCACTCACTCCCATTTAACAAAGCACTCTTGGTTGGATGCCAGTGACATTAGTACAGCAACTTTTGCTTTCAGACAAACCTGATCAGGCTGCAGGATTAAAGGCGGCAACATCGTGAATGTAGAACTTCCTGTCAGCCGATCACATGAGCTTTTCTTTAATTTATGAAAACCTTTGTATTTAACCTTTTTGTTTTGCGGTTAGAAAACATGTTTGAAGTATTACTGTAGAAGAAACATTGAGGTATACCTTGACAAAATAAAAATTTGGTGTAAGTTTTATCCTTCCTGGTTTTCCAACTTACTCTGGGCCCTTTAAACACTTTTTGTATTAGTCTCATTTAACTTAGTCATTTCCTGTTGGCTGCATTTTTTAAATGGTGGGGCAGAGGAGAGAGTCTGACTTCTAACCTTAAAGGTATAATATGAGCTGTGGAGGTGTGGAAGAGTGGAGGTGTTTCCAAACAGCATCCGACAACGGTTACATATCACACCTTTAATATAACAAATTGTAATCTCCATTAAACCAAAATATAAGGTCTCTTTCCGCAACCACGAAGGGTGGAATGCTTTCTTCTATGCATGATTTGAATTGTGCATTCCTCTACTTCTTGCTTATAAAATGCAGGACTGTGCATGCCACCTGACTAAGTTAAAGTCAAAGTCAAGTTTAGTGAAACCGCTCTAAGCTAGAGTAAAAAGTCTATAAAGGTTTAATGAAGCAAGATCTGCATCCACGAGTCCAGTTTTCTAAGCCTCCTTTGTGAAATCCCCTCAGTGTTCACCACAGTCACAGGGCTGTTGTCTGTCAGTTTTCTGCCACTTCTCTGGTCATAATGAGGCTATTTTATCTTAGTGCCTTGGATTTATGCTCCTCCATTTCTGTGAATTTGGCCCATTCTGAAAAGAACTTTGTTTAACCAGTGCAGGTGTTCAGACATCAGAGTAACATCTGACAAACCAATGTGTTGAGTTCAAGCTGTCATCTTGAGGTGTTCCAACTTGCTGTTCGGTTGTCACCTCAGTTACTGACTTCATAAATCTGCATGGAAATATCCTTAGTGGCATCATCATCATCATCATCATCATCACCACCATCAAAATAAATAGAGAACAATGTAGGTGGCATGAAGGCCTTTAAAGATCATGTACATTCTCAGTTGTCCCAAATTGTACCCTAAATTCAAAGTGAGTGCAGTAACGTAGATGGGCTAGTGTAGATGGTTGATTGATGGGAGAGTGATAATAGCATTAGTTTGAATTAAAAAGAAAAACTGTTGAAATGTGACAAAGTCACTGTAAAACAAAAAAGCAAAAAAAAAAAAATTCCTGACGTTTCTCTGTGCATTCCTGGGCTTAGCAATATTTCACGAAAATACTGTATTACATTAGAAAGCTCACTGTAAAAAAATGTATAGCCAGCACAGTATTTTGAGCAGCAGATTAGCTGTGATCTTCAGCTTTAGTGTGTTGAGGATTACTAAACAGGTCAAATCTACTCATATCATTGTGTTCGTAGCCTTGGACTTGTTCCTCAATAACCTTGTAAAGTTACTATAAATGTAGCTGCCCTCTTTGTAAATACGCTCATTCGCATTCTTGCTAAAAGTTAGATGAGAAGATGGATATCAGTCTTTGTACAGTTAATATGTAGCTGGAGCCAGCGAGCCTGTTAGCCTAGCTTAGCATAAAGCCCGGAAACGGGGGTAAACAGCTAGCCTGGCTCTGTCCAAAGGGAACAAACAATCTGCCTACCAGCACCCTCGAGGCTCGCTAATCAACACTAAGATAACTAGCTGTAGCTGCATATTTATCTACAAATAGTATGTTAAATATGAAGCTAGAGCCAGAATGTGATTAGATTACGGTGACCAGACCAGTGACCAGTCAGGGTTTGTACAGGACGGTCCCGGTTTTCAAGCTGGGTGTCCCGTGTCCCAACAAATATCTGTAAAACACTCAAATGTCTCAGTTTTCAACAGTCACTGACAAATTGTCTCTGTTTTCACCACAATTCAAATAATAATATTAAACTTATATAGACCGTTCCACTCATTAATTAATTTGTGCGCAGTAGTATACAGAGAGCCAGCACAGCGCACCACTGCAGTCTCTATAGAGAGTGATGCTGCACGCTGTCAAGCCACAGTTACGCACAGACGCAACAGATATCCGCTGTTACATTTAGTGTAGTTTTGAACCACATAACCCTCCGTGCTTATGTGCACATGAAACGTGTTGTTTTGATTAATTATTCTACACAGTTCCTTCTGCATATCAACAGGCATTTCATTCCTCTTATAACTCCCTCAGGACCGGCCGTTCCGTCTTTCTCCCGGACGGTGTCTCCATCCTGGAAAAAATGTCCTCCACAATGTTTATTATAATAGCCTAAGGCTGTGGTGAGCAACGTGATGTGACAGAGATTGTTCAGGTTCAAATCTAAAGTTGAAAAATAATTTCCATAGTCGCAAACAACAATATGTTTCCTCTGAGGAAAACTCTCTACAGGACTCCCAGACTGTCAGTGATAGTCTATGATTAAAGGGGGAGAAAGTAGTGAATGTGATGAGTCATGATGTCACAGTCTCTAATGCCTCCTCCCCTTCCCCCCTAAAATAATACCTTCTTTCTGATCCCACTCCGTGCTCAAATGTGCCACAGGTTTGTCAAGTTAGCCATCCTGATGAAAATGCCTATGATGCACGCATATTAGCGCGTGCACTGGCATGCATGAACGTGCGGTACACTCAAGGGTCCCAGTTTGGGGGTTTCAAAATATGGTCACCCTAGATTAGATTAGCTGGAAACAGGGGTAAACAGCTAGTCTGACTCTGTCCAAAGGTAACAAAATCTGCCCCAAAAGCTTGCTTATTAACACTTCATTTTTTTCTAGCCTTAATGCTAAGCTAACTAGTTGTAGCTGCATATTTATCTACAAATAGTACGTTAAATATGAAGCTAGAGCCAGAAGGCAATTAGCTTAGCTTAGCTGGAAACAGGGAAACAGCTAGCTTGACTCTGTCCAAAATTTGCCTAGCAGCACTTCTAAAGCTCACTAGTTAGCATGTCATATCTTGTTTGTTTAATCTCTACAAAAACTGAAATGTAAAAAGAGAATTTATGGTTGTATAGCGTCCATCTGTGTAGTTCTTGACCAGGCACTGTGACTTTCTAGCTAGCTGTTTTACCCTGTTTGCAGTTTTTATACTAAGCTAAGCTATCAGACGGCTGGTTCCAGCAACGTACATTACAGATAGACAAGAGTGGTATCAATCTTCTCACTAAACTCTCTGGCAAGAAAGTGTAATTTCAAAAATATTGAACTATTCCTTTAAAAAAAAAAAATAGCGTTCATTTGGAGCGTCTTCAGTTAGCATAGCATCATTACTTTACAGTAGGTTAGATCAACTTTTAGCCAGGCAGACCCCCAAAAAATGCTTGACTTTAAATTTAAAATTTGCCTCATCTTCAAGAGATGCTTCAAATCTTGTGATAAAAATGTGTGAGATTTACACATAATATAAGCTGATTTATCATTTTGACACATAGCTAGAAAGCTGCGAATGCTCAGAGAAACCTCCACCATACTTTGTGTGACATGTGCCTTTAATTGTGGCTAGTATCACAACCTAGACATGTAAATCAGGGATGATGAGACGTTGATAATGGACCAGATGTGTAAAGATGGCTACTTCCTGCCGTGACATTGTTGATTCACCCTGGGTCGTCGAGTGTTTCTGAGCTTCCTTTAAACTCTACGGGTGGGTCCAGGAACCTGCCTGCTTTAACCACCTGATCCTCTTTAAACACTGAAGGTGTTGTTTCCTTGTATAGTCGACTAACATAAGCCCGTAGCTTATGACCTGGTTCAACTGATCCGTGAAGTGGATTCAGTTGCTTTTGTAGACCAGTGCAGTTCTTGACTTTGAGTGGCGTTCCAAAATCAAAGACGGCTATTTCTCCATACATAAAATGTTATCTTGAGATGCAAAATGGTGTAACTTTCTCCCCTTTCTCTCTTTCCTTCTCGGAACTGAAGTAATGAAAAGAACTGAAAAGATTTCCGAGGTTGAGCCAGGTCTTATCTTTTACCAGAGATCAGTGTACCTTTCTAGTCTTGCGATGCATGTACATCTTTATTATGGATTTTGGAGACTTTCAGTAGTTTTGGACATGTTTAACAAAAGACATACATAAGTTTAGTTTTTTAAAATCAGTGTTACTTTGTCTCATTTCTCCTTGAGTACAGCTGGAGTAGCCAGTGATGAGTTCTGACAACCATCAACTTAGAGTCAATGACACATGGGGAACTTTTACCTTGTAGAAACGGTTATGTAACATGAGTAATGAATCATGAAACTGTTTTTTTTTAAAAAAGTTCATCTTTCTTTTTCAAAAAGTATTATTGATGTCAACTACTCTCTCACTAATCTGTTAGGACCTTTGCTTTCACTTGCCGTTCACGCTGCAGCCATGTTGCATTTTTATCCCAGTAAGCATCCTCTGCAGTGCATTGACAAATGGCTCAAGTTAAAGTAACCTCTATATTGTCAATAGAGCATCAGCAGTATGGAGTTGCTTTGCATTGTAAAAAAAAAAAAAAAAAAAAAAAGAGGGAGGGTGGCATACTGTATATAATGATGTCATTTGTCTGAGAAAAGATTTGTACTATTGTTTCAAATGTGCACTTATCCTGATATTTTCTTTTTTTTGCTGTTTAATATCAGTCAAATGCTAGAGCTCTTGATAATAAACTTAAATGATGTGTGGAAAAACTAGTATCCTCTATAGCAGGGTTGAGTGGCACACAGTCATTAATAATGAAATGTCCATAGTGCTGCAGAACGTTAATGAAAGACGGTGTTGTTTTTTTATTTGACAGGGATGATCCACCCTAAAACTGAATTCATTAATAAAACACAGGAATTTTGACTGACATGGGACTGAGATAATGACTGCATTTCCATTTTGAGACAAGTTCATTCATGTGATATATGAGACAGGTTGCCATGGTGACAGTATTTTTAGTGGAAGTTTGGGTTCATTTTTTGGTTACTACCAGTTAGCAGCACAACAATTAATTTGATCCAATAAGTGCATTAATGTTTAAAGTGATACTCAAATTTCTCAACCTACTCTGAAAAAAATTATCATTTGGAACCAACTCAACCAGCCTTGTCTCCTAAATATTACGTTCCCATACAACAAAACTGCATGGTGAATTACGTTTCGAGGGAAACTTATTTTGTCGTGGTTTGTTTTTGACGTATTACAAATCCATTCCACGGAACTTCACGACGGGGTGATGGATGGGTCAACAAACACCAGACTTTTGACCGGTGTTCGTGTCCCATGTGAAACTAAAACGTTCACTTATTTTAATGATGACGTTTGAAACCTAACCAAGTAGTTGTGTTTTTGTTATGTTTTCTTTCAATTTCATAGTCATTTTAAGCCAAACCATGACGTATTTTTACTAAACCTAACAGCGTTTTAGTTTTGTTTCAATTTGCAATGTTAACCACATGTTTAAAACGGAGTAAAAGTGTGACTGTAATCCGGGAGAAAATACAATTCCCTCGAAACGTAATTGGGAATGTCATTTTGTAGGAGACAGGTTGACTCAACATGCTGACAGCAGAAATGTCCATTGACATTTGGATACTTTTTTTTTCCTGCTGAGAAAACGTATCACTGTAACTGACTTTTAACAATGTTAAAAACATGGATGGGTGTGAACGCACGTTTGTGAACCCCCTCGAGGGCTTTCAACCATAGCTCACGGTCTTCCCAAGGAGATGAAGTTTGCTCAGTTCTTGTATCACATGAACAAGGTTAAAGATTATGTGATGCAGTTAAAAGCTCTGAAAAATAGCTAGCTAGTGGACTTTGAGTTAACATGTTTTTTGTAACTTTTTGGGTGGAGGTACAGTAAATCCTCCGAACTTATTGCGAGTAGTTCAGGTTTAAAGGAAAATTTAAGACATTTTGGGAAATAGCCAGCCTGGTTCTCTCTTAATTCTGAAATACACAACACCTGTTAAACTAATGAACATGTCATATTTCATTTGTTTATTTCTAACATAAACATAAATGTAAAAAGTTATGATCATTTCAGCACGCAAGTCTCCCATAAAACCACAACCTATTGTTTTTAAATTTCTGGTTGTGTACAGATTCAACCAATAAAATACTACTTGTTAGTTGGTAGGCACATTTTTCAAGCTGTATTTTCCTAAATGTAACAAGTCTTTCAACATTGTAAAGAAAACACATTTTTGTACCTTCTAGCATGTACCACACTTTAGCTTAGGAAAACGTTTGCCTCCTACAGTAACTGAAGTAACCTATGTGAATAATGTTTTATGGTGGATTTTCCCTTTTATTTTAGGGGATAAAAAAAGTCATTGGTCATTCCCTGGTATTGTCATCTCATGTATAGAGGCCCAGCTTGTTTTTAGTTTTTTTCAGTCACCACAGTGATGGATAATGACAGGTGTTTCATTACGATGAATGTTTTATTTTAATTTTATTTTTGACTGATGTAAAGCAGTTCAGTCGCCCTTCAACTGACAAAAAGAACCACATGCTAGTTTGGAAGGTGTTACAGACCTCGAGTCTACAAAGGTCCAACCTTCACACCAGCTCTGTTGTGTCACACCAGAGACGATGAATTTCTTTGCATTCATGGCTGAGCTCCAACCTGCTTGTTGGTGTATTTTACTGTGCCTCCAAACACCAGGTTTAGAGTGTATGTTTGACTTTTTACCACTGGAATTGAACCAACAGAAGCAGTTTAATGGCTTTTTCATGCATTGGTTAGATTTTTAGGGGGATTATTAAAAAAACGTAATGCTAAGCCGAATCTTGTACTATAGTGGGAAATGTAAATGTAAAAAAGATGAGGGAGGACTGTTGCATGCTGGCCAGTTGGAGTCATTGAAGAATTGGTGCTAATGACGCATTTCTACAAACAGGGATTTTAATGAAGAGTCTCCTATAACTGACTGGTTGTGACATCATTATCCAATCCTGCTGTTTCCATGGAAACAACTAACTTAAGATGAGTCCAGTCGAGATCATGGCAGGAAAATAGATGTGGCATCTTGGTCTGGTATCTAGCCTTCTGAAAACAATGCAAATGTGGTCATATGGCAAGTAGCAGGGGAAATATGAACCATTTGGGATCTCAGACCGAAGTTTAAGACAAGGAACAGCATGCGCGCATTTAGGATCAAGCTGTACATTTTGATTCATCCTGGCAATGTAAGGTGTCATATGGGATACCCAATGGCACTATGAAGAACACTGCTGAAGACATCCACGTATTGCCGATGCACTGTTTTTAAGATGCTATTTAGTTGCACTGTCTTATGTTTGTTGTTTTGGCATGACACTGCTGTTTCCATGGAAACAACTAACTTACGATGAGTCCAGTCGAGATCATGGCAGAAAAACAGATGTAGCCTCTTGGTCTGGTATCTAGCCTTCTGAAAACATTGCAGATGTGGTCATATAAAAAGTTGCAGGGGAAATATGAACCATTTGGCATCCCGAACCAACGTTTAAGACAAAGAACACCATGTGTGCATTTAGTACCCAGGATTAGGGTCTGTACATTTTGATTCATCCTGGCAATGTAAGGTGTCATATGGGATACCCAATGGCACTATGAAGAACACTGCTGAGGACATCCACATATTGCAGATGCACTGTTCTTAAGATGCTACTTAGTTGCACTGTCTTATGTTTGTTGTTTTGGCATGACACTGTCCTCAATGCACTCCTCTGTCTCCAGTACATTAGAACAGTACTATAACATGTGTCATTTGGTACTCATAAAGTAGGATGCCACTACCAAAACTGTGTAATACTAAAAGATGTATTTTGAAACAGTAATGCAATCACTGTTAATTCACATGAAACTTTTCAGGATCAATGACTAGTACTTTACCTTCCGTGTTGGCAGCTGTTCACATAATGAAAGGTTCCATGTCATCTGACAGTGTTAACGGTAGTTGTTGGCTTGTTCACTGTTTTTCTCATGAAATGTTTGTTGTTTAAGGTGTTTTCCAGCTAAATGCAGGGTAGTCGCTTTTCTTAATATTCAAATGTCGTGATTGTGTGCTGTTCTAATGTTCTGGTATACAGAGTGTATTTTTTACCCATGATCCAATGGGTTGCAGGAGGGGAATGCTAGTGATTTAATTTGCATTTTGCGTGAATGAATGAATTCGTCAGCACCAAGGGATACTCAAAATCCAGCGAGGCATTAGACAGAAATAATCAATTCTTACTCTTAAAGCTACAACATGGTTGTGTTATCCTGCTAATGTGGTCTGGGGACTGAATTATAGACGTCAACAAACCTTGATTTTGACTTGATATCCCAGAATATATATATATATATATATATAAACTGGAAAAACAAAGTTCGGAAACTTGTGTTTGATGGATTATTTCTCTGTTGTTACAATGCTAATGGTCATTGTATTTTACATCGTTGGAAAGCCTGTTTATTTACCTTCGCAGTGATGTCCAACTTGTAAGCATCATGCATTTGTGGGATGAGCAGCACAGCTGATTATGTGGGTAGCGCCCAAGAAAAATGTTCCAAAATGCTCCGTCAATGGTAAACACTATATTCTCCTGTTGGTATTGACTCTTGTTTTGAGTTGTTTGATGGATTGGATGATTGAACTCTCTATCAGTAATAAGGAACAAACAAGACATATTGGCTATTTTACACTTTATTCATTTAATCCACCGTCAGGAGCCTCAGTAGCGGTGGAAGATCCATACGCAGCCACAACAGCCTGGCACCTCCTCCTCATGCTGGTCACCAACCTGGTCACACGTTGCTGTGGGATGGCGTTCCATTCCTCAACCAGGATTGGTTGCAGGTCAGCCAGCGTGGTTGTGTTGGTCACTCTAATACGTACAGCACGCCCAAGCTGATCCCACAAGTGTTGAATTGGGTTGAGGTGTGGACTCTTGGCAGGCCGTTCCATTCTCTCTACTCCCACATTGTGGAGGTAGTCTGTGATAACCCTGGCTCTGTGGGGCGAGCGTTGTCATCTTGGAGGATGAAGTTAGGTCCCAGATTGTGGAGATATGGGATCACCACTGGCTGCAGAATCTCATCCCGATATCTCACTGCATTGAGATGGCCTTCAATGATGAAAAGCCTCGTTTAGCCAGTGAGGGAGATGCTGACCACCAAAAGCTGTTACTCCATCGGTGCAACAATCAGCATAGTGTTCCCCACGTCGTCTCCATACTTTGACCCTGCCATCCAACTTTGGCAGACAGAACCTGGACTCATCACTGAACGTGACATTCCCCCACATGTTCAGGTTCCATTGTCTGTGTTGTCGACACCAGCACAAACGGGCCTGACGGTGAAGGGCAGTCACTGTAGGCTTCCTGGTAGCCTTATGAGAATACTCTGTTTACCATTGACAGAGCATTTTGGAACATTTTTCTTGGGCGTTACCCACATAATCAGCTGTGCTGCTCATCCCACAAATGCATGATCCTTACAAGTGTGACATCATTGCGAAGGTAAATAAACAGGCTTTCCAACGATGTAAAATACAATGACCATTAGCATTGATACAACAGAGAAATAATCGACCAAACACAAGTTTCCGAACTTTGTTTTTCCAGTATATATTATATGTGGACATAAGAAATCAACAACTAGCCTGATGTGTAGCATAGGCCAGGGAATCTTTGGGCACCTTCTCTAAATGTTATCTTGCTGCTTTCCTCAATGTCTTTGACTAAATTGATTATTTTAATCAACAAATTGTCATATTTTAGATGTCAAGTTATACTAGCCTATTATATTGCAGTTCAGCATCCAGTGTTGAATTTTATTATTGAAAACATAGACTAGTACGAGTCGTAACAAAGGTCCGTAGTCCTAACATATGTTCTTAGACATAATAATTAAAATATAGTTAGAAATCTGAGATGATTTTTCCAGAGCATATAGAAATTAAATCTCACGTGTAATTTGAGTGAACTGTCCTTTTAAGTGGACCATTATTAAAGCCAGACAAAGTGCTGTTCCTTTAAACTCACAATGATTTCTAATCCCGATCTACCAGAGGCACAAAACAATAACATGATCATTTCAGCGGCTGCTAAGTGTATCAAGCAGTCTAAAAACAGAAAACGGCAGTCTGTTATTTTTAACCGTGTTAAAGTGAAACACAAACACATGAAAATAGATTGAAAGAAATGAAAATGGATTTGAGGCTGAGGAGTTAATTACCAATTTCCTTGGCTGCCAGAAGGAGGCTCTTCAGTTCCTGACTGGCAGCTTGCTGTTCAGCTTTGTCCTGATGCTCAGAGCAGAAATGGACAATCTTCTGCCACGTCAGACCCTCTCTGGCAAACAGCTCCTGTCTCTTCAGTCGTTTGGTCTAACATGAGCGACAGAGAGAAATACAATTACATTTCAAGAAGGAGAACAGCAGCACTTAGTGCTCTTACAATCACAGGCATTTCTAATGGCAAACACAGCCTTGGAAAAGACTAATGTTCCCCGACAGTTTGCCAATGTATTGTGCAGATATTTTACCAAAGCAGGACGTGGTGCTGTCAGTGTGATAAGTCAGTGAGATAGTGTAGTTCATCTGACATGTTTTCCTGTCAAATTAATCCAGACTACGCCTGCTTTCTGTGCCATGTATTCAACCCAAAATGATTCTTGTACATCATTTTGATCACACTGAAGAAGTTTTGTTGCTGTTTATCCCACTTAATTCATTCATTTCATGTCTTTATCTATAAGGACAAGGCACAGCAGCATTTCTGTAAATGAGCTGGTGTTAGCCAGCCGGCAAATTCCAGGCTGATGGGACTGAATCATTAGGGGCTCCAAAGAATAGAAGTTGGGTCTCATATGATTTGTGTTAATGTAAAGATTTCATTCAAACATGTCTAACATGACAACTTCTAAGGAAAGATGTTTAGTTAGTATTATCACAGTTAACCATTTGTGTCAATATGGCATTTTTCTCAGGCAGAAAAGGGGAGCGCTTCAACCCAGGCCTTCATCAAAAAGCATTCCCACTGCGCGTGGGTTTTGTTTCTATGACAACAATATCTTGACAACATATCACCACTCTAACTGCCATTGTGTGATAGACTAGCATCACCCCTTTGCTGTTAATTATGTATTTGAGCTATTATCTTTGTTTGACAAAAGTTTTTTCACCATGAGCACCAACCGGAGGATTGCCTGAAAAGGAGTGTCGGTGACGACACCAGCACCTTTCTGAAAAGTTCAACTAAAGTTTCAACAGTTTCAACTACAAGCGGTCAGAGCAGACGCACAAAAAAGTTGGAGCGCACTGAAAGAAGACGCTGGGTGCAGTGTTTTCTCTCTAGGCGGCCACAGCATATGCCCAGCGCGTGTACATTGTGGAACCTCTTCCTTTTTACCTCGGCGTCCATGTTAACAGGTTTGAGCAGCCACACAGCCCACCTGAGCAGCGCGGCTCAGGCACAGTTCGGCTGCATGTCAGCTGCATCTCTTATAGAGTTTCGAGGTCTTGCCTACTTTTTCTGTGTGTGTGGTGCTGTGGTTCACAGGTTGACAATATATTCACATTACTACCAGCAACATTACTACAGTTTCAATGTCTATGTCTGTAGGATATGTCACAGATATGAAAAACAGTTACAAATGTATTTTTACCTCACACAATATTCTTTTTTGTAGACAGAATTCCTACATTTGTTGACACAAGGCTTTTATTTTGAAATATTTGCAGGACAGTGTTGTGGAAAATGCAGTGACTTGTACGGCTTCATTAATGAATAGAGATGCACCGATCCGCTTTTTTTCAGTTCCGATCTAATTCCAATACCTGAATTTGGATATCTGCCGATATCAGAGCTCTTTTTGCTTAAAATTTGCATTGCAAAGCAATTTTGTATTAAATGTATTCCAAAGCAATTTATTTGAACTGTAGGTAGAGAAGGCTTCACATACAAACAGGTGTCAGAGTGCTCTGGCAACTCCTTTAATGTTTTGAAAAGCTTGAACAAATCAAGCGCACAGCAACTATCAACTACTAGTAGATTTATATATATGAGTTCAAAAGTCACAAGAGAATTTCAAAGAAGAGTGCAATGGCAAATTGACAAATCCTTCATAAGGTTTTCAAAGTGAATATTTGAAATAAAAGTAGCCTACAAGAACTGTGTAGAGAAATATACTGTATATCTACATTAATAAGTTCAAAACAACAATGTGCGTGACTGCTTCTTCAATCTGCATTGTGATGTTTTTATACACACAAATTCATTTTGATCAAGTAATAAAAGGCGAGGCCAGAGGTCTGTTTGTGTCGGACGTTGAATAGAGGATGTGGTGAGAAGTTGCTATGGTTACCAAGCAGAGTAAATCAAGTGAAATAGTAGTACGACCAGCTAGATTATTAATACCTGCTAGAAGTAGCCTAAATGTTGACTGGTTCATTGAGAGCACCGCGAGTGACTCTCACCGTCCGTTCAACGAGCTGACAGACGGTCATAAAACAACCTTTACTGTGAAGATACAAACGATAGTAAAGTGTTGTTTATAGGGATGTTAACAATTAATCGATGATCGAATTTGAAATTTAATCTATCTACTATCAAATAAAAATCTGAAATATAAACAACGTGTAATTACATTCTAGATATCAGTTAGGAATGCTCATTTACAATTTTTTTTCAGACCGGTAACAAACCCCTCTTTAACCGATTATTAACCGGGTTATGCATAAGTGCTGTGGTTGTAGTGTCTAACAAGCCGCTGAGCTGCAACGATAAGCCGATACACAAACAGGTTAAACCATCATTTATCACTAGCTGTAGTGTTTGAGCACAACAGACAACCGGGAGAGTTCACCTGTCCGGGAGAGTTACTGTAGCAGCCATGATGCTGCATGAGGTGTCGTGGACACATGCAGCCTCTTTCCCAGTAAAAGTGTCCACCGCATCATTTAGTTTAGCTGCCAGGTTGTCAGCTGTGTGTCAGCCCAGCGTAACGTTAGCGAGAGACAGAGCGCGTGTGGCGATGGTGAGTATGAAGTTATCAGTAACGTTATAGCTGTGAACGTAGCAGTGCGGTGTGTGTACAGTTTATTTGTCGGTGGATAAATGCTACAACTCCTCAGACCCGAGCCATGCTCCTGTGTCTTGCTGGCCAGCCACCAGCTTAGGCTCCCTTAAGGTGGGCTGTTAAGGTGGACCAGTTATTCTCCTGTAAGTGACAAGCTGCTCCTCTGAGTTTCTGCTTATTAATACATTTTTAATATTTCTTTTAATTGTTTAAATAATAGCATTTATCGGTCAAAATTCTTATTATCGGTTAATGGTTAAAGGGTTAATTATTAACAACCCTAATATCAGACGAATGGTGTATTTTCAAAGCATGCTTTAATGACTCGCACTTGCAACCAGGGGCGCTGGGTGAGGCGATGCAGGTGGCCTCCCCGAACCCACATGTTGAAGGTGATGCGCCCGACAGAGACGCTCAGTCAGCAGCGTCTGGAGCTGCATCTGTGCATCAGGCCTCCGCCATGGCTCTAGCTGGCAGCGTGGCTCTGGTAAATAAAACAGGACTCCCACTTCTAGAGAGTGAGTACCTGTAATGGGTAATTTTAACTTTCAATTCAATTCAATTTATTTTTATATAGCGTCAAATCATAACAGAAGTTATCTCGAGACGCTTTCACGTTAATGATGCTACCTCTAAGGCTGCATCTGAATTTCTAGATATTACTAAGTCTTTTAACTTTGTACAACATGTTTCTGGGCCCACACATACAGCGGGGCATAAACTGGACTTAGTTTTTTCACACGGTCTAACTATTGTTAATGTTAGCCTGGCAGATTTCCTTGTCAGCGATTATAAGTGTGTTCTTTTTGATATTTCTTGTAATTTGGAACTTCTGCCCGATAAACGTTTGTCTTGCAGGTGCATCTTTAGCCATAGCACAGCTGAAAACTTCACAGCTTTGTTTGACCCTGATGTGCTGTTAAACTGTTTTGATGTGGAGACCTTGGTCCAGTTATTTAAAGAACAATGCTCCTCTGTATTGGATATAGTGGCTCCCTTTAAATCCAGACAAGTCTCCTCTGTCAAATCCTCACCTTGGATTAATGAGTCAACCCACAGTTTTAAGCGAAAATATAGGAAGACAGAGCGCTTATGGAAAGCCACCAAACTAGATGTCCATCGGCTGCATCTTAAAGAACTTTCAATCAATTTTAAAGAAATGATGAGGGCTGCTAGGTCTTCTTATTTTGCCAACCTTATTTCAGCTAAAAAAATACATTTAAAATTTCTCTTTGAGACTATAAACACTATTGTCTCTCCTACCGCCCCACAAATGCCAGTCTTCTCTAATACAGATTGCAATAAACTTCTTAAATGTTTTGTGGATAAAGTCAGCGATCTCAGAGCAAACATCCTCCCATCATCAATCCATCACTCCATTGGTGCTTCCTGCTCGACAATCCTGAACTCCTTTTCTCCTGTTTCCTTGGAGGATATCACTACATTATTGCACAAAATTAAGCCTTCATCTGGCCCCCTGACATTATTCCCTCATCTTTGTTTTTGAATGTTTTTAACTCAATTGGCCCCGCTATTGTAGCCATGATTAACCTCTCCCTTTCAATTGGCTCTGTCCCTAGCCATTTCAAACATGCCATTGTTCAGCCTTTGCTGGAAAAAACAAATTTAGACCCTTCCCTCCCAACTAATTATAGGCCTATATCCAAGCTGCCTCTTATGTCCAAACTGTTGGAAAAAGTTGTCGCCGAGCAGCTTACAACTGTCCTAGACACACATAGCCTGCATGACCCCTTACAATCGGGTTTTGGTAAACTGCACTCAACAGAAACAACTCTTATTAAAGTCACTCATGACATTATGATGGCTGCAGATGATCGGAAATGCTCATTTTTGGTGTTACTTGACCTCAGCTCTGCCTTTGATACCGTCGATCAAGTTATTTTATTAAACAGGCTAAACCAGCAGGTGGGTATTTCTGGGTCTGCCTTGGACTGGTTCTCATCCTATCTTGCTGATAGGAGCTTTTCGGTCTCAGTGGGTCAGACACAGCCCCTCTGTCATGCAGTGTCCCACAGGGTTCTGTTCTGGGTCCTATGTTGTTTTCTCTATATATACTGCCTCTTGGACAGATTATTAGCCAATATAGCAGCATCTCTTACCATTTTTATGACGATGACATTCAACTGTATTGTTCTTTTAAACCTGAGGAGAGAAACCAACTCTCCATTTTAATTGAATGTCTGGATGTCATCAAGATCTGGATGGCTGACAACTACCTTCAGCTAAATACAAAAAAGACTGAAGCCCTTATAATTGCTCCTGAAAATCTTATTCCGGATATAAAGCAGAATATGGGGTCTTTATGTGCTTGTGTCCAGCTTAACCTCAGAAATTTAGGTGTCATATTTGACCAATCCCTGTCACTGGACAATCATGTCAGCCAGCTTATTCGGTCTTGTTTCTTCCAACTGAGGAACTAAATTAAGATCTGTGGTGACCAAGGCTGAGATGGAGATGATCATTCATGCTTTTATTTCTTCTCGTTTAGACTAATGTAACGCTCTTTTTACTTTAAATCAAACTTCTTTCAATCGTCTTCAATCGGTCCAAAATGCAGCTGCTCGGCTTTTAACTAGACATAACAAGAGATCCTATATCACCCCTATTTTATCCTCTCTGCACTGGCTTCCAATTCAATTTCACATCCATTTAAAAATGGTTCTAACCTTTAGAGCCTTGTATGGTCAAACACCCCAGTATATCACTGACCTCCTCCTCCCGTACACACAAAATCGGGCTCTTAGGTCTTCTGAAACAAAAATTACTGGCAGTCCCCCAAAACCACCGCAAAACCCGAGGTGACCGTGCCTTTCAAGCTGTTGCACCAAATTATGGAATGCCATCCCCTTATCGCCGCATTCCCTAGAGTCCTGTGACATTTTTATGAAGCAGCTGAAAACATTTATATTTAGACTATATATAACTGCTCCATTTTACTTATTGCTTTTATTGGCCTTTTATTGACTGTTTTCTGAATGTGTTACCTGTTTATGTGTCTCTGTCCTCATTTGTTTGTTTTGTTGTGATTTTAGTTTGTCAGCCCTGCGCTGTCATCGCGACTCTTAATATTGACTTGATGTATTATTTTTATTAATGTAAAGCACTTTGTGATTTTGTATCTGTGAAAGGTGCTGTAAACTTCACTTACTACTTACTTACTTTTATTTAACAAAATATTCTGCTTTAAGCCATATTTGTTGGTGTTTAGTCTTTCAAAAACAACATTCACTGCGGTCGAAAACTGTTTTCTCCCAGTACACATCTGCATTAGGGATGTTAATAATTAACCGTTTAACCGTTGACCGACATTAGGAATTTTAACCGATTAATGCTATTGGTTAAACGGTTAAAACAAATATTAATAATTAATTAAAAAGCTGAACAAAACTTAGAGGAGCGACTTGTCACTTAAAGGAGAAAAGCTGGTCCACCTTAACAGCCCAACTTAAGAGAGTCTGAGCCGGCGTTGCAGATACAGGAAGTCAGCTCGTGTCTTGAGCTGAAGAGTTGTAGCATCTATTCACCAACAAATGAACTGTACACACACAGCACTGCTACACCTACGTCCACAGCTATAATGCCACCGACAACCCCACACTCACCGCCGCCACACACACACGCACACAGTCTGTCGGACACTCGCTAACGTTAGGTAGCGCTGACAGACCGTATGTGTTTGACAACGGCGGGCACGAGGGCAGGAAGCCACAAGCAACACTACATCTGTGAACGTAGCACAAACACAAAGGGTCTGTCGAACACTCGCTAACATTACGCCGGGCAGACACACAGCTGACAACCTGTTGACTAAACTAAATGGTGCGGTTAAGTGGCCGCATGTGTCCTCGACACTACACGCAGCACCGTGGCTGCTAACTCTCCCGGACGGGTGAACTGGAGACTCGGTTATCTGTTTTGCTCATACAACTCTTGTTCGCGCCACACTAATCTTGTCAGGTAACGGTTAATAATCGGTCAGTTATCAATTAAAAAAAAAGTCTAAATTAGCATCCCTAATCTGTATAAACGGGGCAGTCTAGCAGCAATCTAACAGCACCGTCGGGACACTGTGAGTCTGAGATATTTGTTAGGTTCTACTCTCTTGTTGCAGTGTTACATTTAGTTGTTTTTGAGCAGCTCTTATAAAACTAGGCAAAGATGTGAAAAGGGTAGATTACTTTTATGAGTGCGCTCCGCATGTAATCTGATATTCCATCTGTTAATGTGGAAATAAGACTTTGATTGAGGAAAAAACGCATCTGGTATTGTTTGGTATACGCACAAATTGTAAATTTTTTTTAATTACGATTAATCGATTGATTGATCTTTGGTGTTACCAATGACCGATTAAGGAAAGGGCTTAAAATTTCTATCCCTAGTAGACCTGCTGCGGTGGTCGGTTGTACTGGTGTGACACGGTGGTCGGGCACACACCGATTACATTACGTACCCACCGTCATTTTGCTTCTTTTACAGAAATAAAACCCATTTAGACAAAACGATGGCAGAGGATTTGGTGTCGAAGCGAAAAGCAAAAGCGCCTGTTTGGCAATATTCCAAATATAAATCCAATGCTATAAGGGAACCATAATGTTTATGGGGTAATCGCCATGAGGAAGATGGAGCGGTCCCAGCCGGTGTGCGCAGCGGGGCAGCGCCGGGTGGAAACCTGCAGCCTCGCGGCGAAAGCTCTACCGGAGAGCCCAGACACACCGCCATCCAACGTTAAAGATCAAAGTAAGCGCGCTACTCATATTGACTGTCATCTTTTTTTGTAAAAGGTCCAGTGTAATCGGTAACACCAGTGTTGTCACAAGCAACGCTGTCGGTGTGGACACTACATGCATCAGAGACGCAGCGGTTCAGTGAGGTAGCCACCACGTGCTGCTCAGGCAGGCATTGTGGCTCGGGCATTAGTCAACTAATAGCCATAGAATGTCTTTGACACTGAATATTTGTTATCCAGTATTATATTATCCATTAATAGATGTATGGAGTCATGTAGCGCAATCGCTTGTGCAAAAACAAGGACAACTTTTTTTTCAGCAAACAACCAACAATTCACAAGTAAACAGATTCACTTAGGAAGGGAGCCCCGTTATCAGAAGAAGGGCTGGGTGTCATTTGAACATCTTTCATACCAGTGCCTAATACAACACTTGACTTTTGGTACTGACACTGAAATTATGCTATTTTTGAAAATGTGCTTTTCACATTGTAGTTGCACATGCATCCTCAGTAGTTCTGTAGAAAAGATAAGAATAACTTTTTTTATGTTCTGCCATTAAAGCAGTGAGGTATTAAATCTGAGCAGGTCTGACAGTTCAGGCTCTGAGGTCAGGAGAAGCATTAACACAATGACTCCATTACAATCCGCATCTCCAACACAAGCTGAGAGATAATCTCGGAGTGACTTCAGCCATCTTTTCCCTGGAGAAGCACTTTTTATGCTGAGAGGATTTAACTGGAGGTGAGCCTGGTAAAAGTGAACGGCTGAATATGGCTCCCAATTTCATTTCAAGTCTCAGGAAGAGGCAACTCATCTGAGAAACAAATCACTGACATGGAGTGAAAAGATAGGATATGAGCAAGATGGGATAATGACTGGCAAGGGGGTAAAATGGCAAAAGCCAAAAAAGGGTATGAAACAGGTAAAAACGTCTGAAAGCAAACCATTAAAAATGGACCAAACCCAGAAGAACCCCACCCAGATATTGTCCATCGGCAAGCAGTGGACATTGTGTGACAGGTACAAGATACAGGACAGAAAACTGAGCTGAAAGGAGAGCAGCGGCGCTCAAACCTCCTCCTCACAAACAGTCTGATGTTCACAAAATACCCTTACACCCATTCTACTAACGTTTTTAATAATAATACTAATAGCAATAGATAAACAGCATATGCCAATCTGACGATAGCTCCCAATACATTTAACAAAGCACCAGTTTGTTGTCAGAGAGATCTCCATCAGGCTTTATCAGGCAGCATTCACAAATATGCACTAAAGTTTTCACAATAAAATCAGGCCTGAGATGACTCCCTGCCGGGGCAAAGCATTAGGGAAATATGTATCTTTAAGATGTTTTTTTTAAACTAAAAAGGTGTTATACAAGCAGCGAACTGCTTTAAGGAATAACTCAGTACGTAGGTTGTGTGCTTAACGTTAGCGAGTGTCTGTGTTTGTGGTCAAGAAAGAGAGAGAGAGAGAGAGAGAGAGAGAGAGAGAGAGAGAGAGAGAGAGAGCGAGGGAGCTTGTGTGTGTGACGGAGTGGGGGTGAGATGAAGTCAGCTGTAACTAGCTGGAGCGTAGCAGTGTGTACAGTTTAAACTGTCGGTGAATAAATGCTACAACTCCTCAAGACACAAGCCAAGTCCCCGTGTCACGGCAGGAGTTTACATCTCCATTACAACAGTTACCCTCTACTCAAAGGAGCGGCTGTAAAACGGTGATAAACACATTTCATTTTCTACTGTGTATTCTTCACAATAAAAGTCCCCCATTATTTTGTTATTTAAAAGCTTTTATTATGAAGCAGCAAAATGAGGAAATGTTGGGTTTTCATCAGCAGCAACTTAACACGACTCCTATGCAGCTGAAAAGCGAAACGGTAAAATAAAGCAGAGATACAAACAGGAAGCAGGAGATTCAGTTAGAAGCTACAAAAGTACTGAAAGCTGAACACACAACGTCTTTCTCTCTGGTCTCCTGCACGCTTGTTTGAGGGGGAGAAAAGGGGTCGTTGCCTATTCTTTAGTTTTAATCCAAACAAAAAAGGAGAGCCGGAGAACATGAATGAATGAAGTGATTTGTAAGCTGTGTGATAAACAAGTCAGGACTAAAGATGGAAACGCCACAAATCTCCGCTCTCATCTTAAAACTCACCATCCAGAATACGCTAGTCTGCCACCGACTCCCTCCACAGAGAGCAGCCGGACCAAAACTCCTCCCACGGTGAGCAGTCAGCCCTCAATCCGAGGTAACACCATATAAACGGTGGACAGACTGTACGAGGACAGTTAATAGACACCAGCTGATTGATCTGAGTTATTAATCTCAGCATGTCATTGTGTAAGATAGCGCTAGCCGTCTATACATTGTGGCTACTTATGCACTGCAATGTATGTGTCTCCAGTCCATAGATATTTATATCTACGGTCATCTCTCTTAAGCTTTTTTTGGACGATAATATTGTATATCTTTTTTTCTTAAAGCAATATCGTCAGTAAGGAAATTTCAATATCGCCCAACCCCATAAGGTAAGGTAGGGTAGGACAGCTGACTGTATAACTGTGTGTTTATGACTAGTTTAATGAAGAGTGCAAACATTTTTAAAGCTCATTAGTCTTTTTTCTTAGCTTTGACATGTGTTCAGAGTTTAAGTGTGTGACTTCATAGAGGTGGCAGACTGTTGGCTTTGGGTGTGAAATGCATCACGTTGTAATATGTATAATAATTCAGAGAAAAATAAGATAAAGTCACTAACAGGTGTGCAGAATCCCTTTTGTCATGATCCCCTGCGGCGGATAATAAATCCAGTATTGACACAGTTTTGTATGAGTTGAGCTTTATATACACTGCAGGCATCTAAGAGAGAAGGAGTTTTTTCACTAGACATCTGGCATACATTTAGTGTCTGATATATTTTGATCACCAACAGCAGGAATTTTCCAGAATATGTCCAACCCTTTTCAACCCTAGTCAGAACTGCTTCTCCGATGCTTGAATGGCTTCAGAAACCCCACACCTGTGTGGAGGGGTCTGTGTCTGACCATTTCTGTAACTCTACCAAACCAACGATCCGACATTCACACCCACTTCACGCTGTGATTGGTCAACTGTGGGGAGGTGAGGAAGGAGCCAGGGTTTGAATTTCTCCCTCGGCTTTTTTTCAGAACTACAAAAACTTGATGTACTTCAGCTTAGGGTTGGTATTTAATATCAAACATATATTGTGAGGTAATAGAAATTTGTCAACTGAGATTTTATCATATCTCTTTATTCCTATAACATCTCAACATTGGCCATTGCCTGCAATGGTGAAGTAAAGGGCAAGCAAAGATGAGCAAGCAATGAGTAGTGAAACAATTCCTGTCATATATTTCTAAGAGATTATGTTTGAATAAATTGGCATAATGGTGAATGAAATCAATTTCATACACCTTTGGTTACCTCCATCCTGCAAGGAGAAATTTAATTCCAGCATCACATCCAGTGGCTGTGTAGTGGTGGAACAGAATTTTAACATAAAAGTAGAATAAAGAAACAACACTGTACTGCTGTGAAACATTATGTTTTTTTTTTTTTCTTGGGGTGGGGGGGGGGGG
>CAKAOH010040822.1:0-30400 GCA_916701665.1 Sebastiscus tertius | reverse complement strand
GAGAGGGAGAGAGAGGAGAGAGAGAAATAGGAGAGAGAGAGAATAGAGAGAGAGGAGAGAGAGGAGAGAGAGAGAGAGAGGAGGGAGAGAGTAGAGAGAGAGAGAGAGGAGGGAGAGAGAGAGAGAGAGAGAGAGAGGGAGTCCAGCGTGCTGTAGCAGCTCAACTTGCAGCTCAGAGAGCTCAGAGAGCTCAGAGCCTGTTGAGAGTCTCGGCTGGTTGGTTTTGTCTCTCTGTGTGTTAAAGCTTCGAAAGCATGGATGCATGGATGTAAAGCTCGTTTCTCTCTCGGTGAACGCATAGATGACTAGAGGACGCTCAGCTGATTGATAATCTGCTGTCACAAACCTCCCAGTGAGATCTCCTCCTCCTCCTCCTGCTGGTTGTCGGTATGGACGGTCTGCAGCCGGACCCTGCTGCTGGAGGAGTGAACCCGGAGGAGAGGTACCGAGCTCTCGCCTTCGACACCGCGCTGAGCACCCTGGTGGCCGTGGCCGTGTACGTGGTGGTGAAGGTGAGCCTGGACGGCATCAGACAGTGGCGGGCCCGGATCTCGGTGCTCGTGGTGGGTTCCGGTCCCGTGGGTCTGACGGCCGCGCTGGTCGCTGTCCGCTCCGGTAAGGTGCTGAAGCTGACCGTGCTGGATGAACGGTACCGGACCAACCTGCTCTGCCGGCCCCAGCAGATCGCTCTGGATCCCCGCAGCGTGAAGTTCCTGCTGGGACTCGGAGTGGACTTTGACAACATGGAGGGATGCTGGCACAACGAGCACTTCTTCACCAGGATAGGAGTGTTTCAGGAGTACCTGCTGAGCATCCTGGAGCAGAAGAAGCACAAGGTGGACGTCAAGGTGCAGCTGGGGACCAAGGTACAGCATCCTCACTCACTTCTATTCTCACAGTTTGGCATCACATACTGTATGAAGGCTTTTAAGTCTATAATAACAGGTATGCATGCTCAAAACAATCCCCACGTGCTGCTCTGGCAATTAACTTCAATTCCCTTTATAATGCAATTTTATCAATAATACACAGAACACTGATCTGAAAGTAATGTGTGATGACTCACTACTCATTTCTATTCTTACAGTTTGGCATCACATACTGTATGTTAGTGGCACCTCATAATAACAGGTCTTCATGCTCATAATAATCCCCATGTGCTGCTCTGGCAACTAAATCCAACTTCCTTCTCATACAATTTTATCAATAGAACACTGATGTGAAAGTAATGTGTGATGACTTTTGTAGAGAGGAGAGATATAGACCTAAAGTCTCACACTACCTCATTTTGTAATTTATTTATTTATCTTTTATTTATTTATTTATTTGCACATAAATAAAACTGCACAAAATCCAGTCAATGAAAAAAAACAAAGCAAGAAATGTGTCAGGAGAGGTCAAGAAGCCACAGACCTCCTCCCAACCCCAGGAGAAAAAAAACAATGACAAAAAAGAAAGAAAGATCTAAACTAACATCATTTTCAAAATAAAACAAAAGTTAAACAACAAGAAGTACACAAAATGTGCAGAAAAACCTAACCAAACAGTGGAAAATAATCCAATAAAAACAATATAATACATACAAAAGAAACAGTACAAAAAAAAAGAAAATATATCTAAACATTTCAAAAGATAATTAGACATCATGAATTAAATGTGATGATAATTTCCTTTTAAAATGTTCTAAGGATAACGAGCTCTTGATAACATGTATTTTGATATATATCACGATATCTGAGGGAGTACTGGACATGTTTCGTTTTGTAAAAAGGCAGGTGAAGATGATTAACCTGCCTAGTATTATGTATGAATGAATTTGAGAATTAGATTTAAAGAAGTTGCTAAACGATGATGGTAAAGAAGAAGGCAAGATCATATATTTATATATAATGACTGCCTTCACACTGTGGTCTGTCAAAACCTGATAGAATAGAATAGAAAGCTTTATTGTCATTGTATTAAATACAACGAGATTCACAGTTGCCACTTCTTCTGGTGAGTGCTTTAAAACAAATACTTGACGAGACTAAAACGAGGCAGATAAAAACATATAACAGGTAAAACACACACACAGTTATATAAAGCAAATAAAACAGGTAAAGTAGATGTAATAAATAAATATAAACAGAAGTGTTACACTAGAGGTATAAAATATAAAAATAGAGGAAATGTAAACAGAGGTAATTGCACTTGTAAAACAGGTAGGGTAGATGTAATAAATAAATAAATAAATGTAAACAAAGGTAGTTGTAGGGGGTTCATGCTCAAGATAATCCCAATGTGTTGCTCTGGCAACTAAATCCTATGTAACTTTAATTTCCCTTCTCAATTTTATCAATAATACATAGAACTGAAAGTAATGTGTGATGACTTTTGCAGAGAGGAGAGATTTAGACCTCAAGTCTCACACTACCTCATTTTGTAATGACTGCCTTCACACTGTAGTCTGTCAAAACCTGATCCTCCCTAAGTGGGCAGCGGTCAAAGAAAACAGGCTGGTGTGTGTGCCTCCACTTCAGCAGGGGTCTGATAGCTATCAGCAGTCATGGTGACAGAAATGTCTGTTTCTACGTCCAAGCAGAAGCTGATGTCTAATACTGTATAGCTCAATGCTTCCTTTTCATGCTCTCAACATGTCCTCCCTTAAAGCACCCTGACACATACAGAACATGATGTATTTTTCTTACCTATATAGCAATTTTATTCATTTGTCATTGTTGGTTGTAAATCTATACAGACATGATCCTTACATTTGACTTTCTGTAGCTCCAATTCCTTGTTTACATGAGACATGCTGTGGATATACTATTCTACAATTCTCTCTCTCTCATAACACAACATTGTGTAATGTCAGACTGCAAGCGGGCTCATCAGTTGAAGTAACCTGTTATGTAAGCTGACCTCAAACCTAAAAGAATCCTCGTTACAGTTTTTAGGCCAGCCAGCGGAGAGGAAAAGACAGAATATAGTAAACAAATCCCAATCCCGACGTATTATATCATCAAATGGATTTAAAAATATAATCCTATTTGGATTGCAAAGGATTTAATTACAGGTTTCTACAACCGATTTATTTGAGGGTTTCCCCCCAAAGCCAAATATGCATATTCAATGAAATGTCACTGTGTGTTCTGGCACCAAATTATGATGAATGCATTATGATAAAATCAGAATGTTTCTGTTTATTTGTAGGGGCTCTCTCTTTGGGCTTTGTAACACCCTCACCATGTGAACAATAACATGAGAACAAAACCTCCCAGCCAGACCTCGACTTAGCACAAAGACATAACCTACTAACACAAAAACCTCCGAGGGGCTTCTCGGAGTGAGCAAACAATTATGAAATGTTCAGTGAATATTTGTGTCATGGCTGGAAACCAGAGACTTTATTACTGCTCTATTGAGGTTGTGTCACTGTGGATGCTGTGACAGTAGAAAAACAGCTTTCTTCGTGCTCTGGCCAGCAGCTTCTCTCCTCCTCAGCTCCAGTGTCATTCCTGTTAGCTGCTGCTGTCCTCTCTCTGCTATCCAGTGACTCACCAACCTTTGGAGGATGGAAGACAAGGTCAAGAGGGTCCTTGATCACAACAAACTTCAGTTTCATTTAGAGTCACTGCCAAGTTTGCCATTTCCTCTTGATTAAACCGGACATCATGCTTGATGAATGACTTTTTTTCTCCCTCCTAGCCTGTCGGTGGTTCAAAGGACTGAGCGTTGTTAAAGGGGTATTTTAAATTACCTGTTCTTTGCAGTCTGAATGGATTTAACGTAGATCTCTTCGGCTCTGAGCCTTTACAGCCCCCATAAGGTCCTTTTTATTCTCCCTTTCATCCTGTCAGTCTTTGTCCTGCTCTGTCTCCTCCTCTGCTCAGGCTCAAGTACCTGGTGTTTTACTGAGGGGCAGCGATGCATACGCAGGCGTAATAATAAATCTCTCTGAGAGATGCACTGTTGCCAAGACAAGCACAACCTCTGGATTTACAATATAACTCACCTGTTTCTCACATTTCTAGGCAGTGGAAGAGGGAGAGATCAAATCCTTTGGTTAAGTCAAAGTTGTAATAATGCAATTTAATAGAAACTTTAGAAGTATCAGCAGAAACATTACCTAGTTTCAGCTTCTCACTTGTGAGGATTTGCTTATGTTCTTGCAGCTAACTAACTAAGTTTACTGTGTTTCTGTTATTTGTCACATCAGTTATCTCTTTTTTATTTTAAAGGCTGTGTGGTGAAGACAGTTTTCCACAATAAGGAACTAATTAACTAACTAACTAAGAGTAATCAATAAAGAAAATAATTGTTTATACAGTGTATATATATATATGTATACATGAATAGATTTTATTTTATTCTTTTTAATTTTTAATTATTTTGTTTTACTTGTGAATATTATTTTTTTTAATTTATTTATTTATTTATTGTATATAATATGTTTTTCCTGCATCTATACTGGCTTATTTTATATTAATATTAGGTTTGTTTAGTTTCTTTGTTCCGAGAATGTTATTATTGGGGATGTTTGTGAATGTTTGTTCAGTTGTTTCAAAATTAACAAAAAAACAATAAATATAGTATTGAAAAAAAAAGAAAATAATAATTAGTTGCAACTCTATAACCTCAAAAAGTCTTGCTGTCTTGCTGTCGGTCTACATAAAAACATAACATGCATACTAATATATATTTTATGCAAATCTTTTATGTTTTACAAGTAAACCCTCATTTTAAAAAATACTTAATAACTACAGCCACAACTGAAAAATACAATATTTATGCTTTTTGTGTTACAGCAGCAGTTATATGAAGCTATGAAAATGTAAATTCAACTGTAAATGAAATTCTAATATCCAATAAACATTTATTTTTTCTTCTTTTCATCTCTTGTTGTTTCAGTTTACAGAGGAATACCTGCGGCGGATCCCACGGAACGAGTGGCCTCGTGTGATCGTTGTGGCCGACGGGTCGTGTGGCGACTCCTGCTCGGTGCTGGGCATCAGCTCTGACTACACTGTAGAGTCCTGCCATGCCTACGGAGCTAATGCAACTATAGAGAGACTAGACCAGAGACAGGTCACTACACACACACACACACACACACACACAATCTGTAGACGCATACACTAATGGATGCATTCACTCATGTGCAGTCACTGAGGCAATAACCAACAGGTTGCTGTTTGTGTAAAGAATGAAGGCAGTAGAAACAGGATATTGCCGGATATTACAGCGAAGGCGACTTTATTTGTCCTCATAAAGCCGAGTTGAGCAAACAGTGATGTGGACCTGCCAATAGCAGCTGAACACAATATCTGCCTCTCATGTAAACAGCCAGATTACAGCAGACTGTTGGATCTCGTCAGCATCAACACTGGCCCTGTTTTGATTCACTCGTTGAATTCGATAAGAGCAGCTGTTGTTCTGATGGAGGCAGGTGACGGCGATGATAAAGCTGACGATTCATTACACCCCCCCCCCCGGCCAGACTCGTAATCAGTTCCCTGCCAGGTGAATATGAATCAAGATATCAAAACATCAGCTGCAATGTTTTTCACGTAGTGCGCCAAAGGTCACTTGACATTATAAGGCAGATGGTTCCTTGAATGATGACTCGGCGATGTTACCAAGAGGCCCAGAAAACACTGAATAGATAAATATGAAACACTCCCACAGAGAAATGTTGATTTAATGCATTCTTTCTTTGACTGTCTAACTGCACATTAAGAAATAAAGGCAGAAAACAGTGTAATATTTGGAATATGGTGCAGCACATACAACTGATCAGCCGTATTCAGGCAGAAGTAATGTTCAGACAGACTGACAAACAAATCACATCCAATTTGAAAATGCAAACGAACAGTATTTGCAGTAGTATTTGCTCATCATCCTGCGCAGATCACCAGACATTGTTGACAATCGTATCGTTCATAGAGAGCGACTCGTCTAGACGAAAGGTTGCTCTGATGATTATACACAGTGACAGTCTGTGCAAAATAGATAAGAAACAAATAAACAAGTTGAGCTGAAAAACCTCCCAGGCTACTGTCTAATATCTGAACACAAGCATCGTCCCCCTGTCTATTTTATGGCACCATAACCATTCATATCACGTTCTCTTTAGTGGCTGTGTGGCTGTCTTTTATTGGCTCCTTCTCTTCCCGGCTGTTTCCTGTAGTGATTGAATTTACCTCCCAGGATATGACCTGGTCGTCCCACCATCCCTTCCATCTCCTCCCAGTCGCTGCTCTGCTCCCTTAATGGCAGTAAACGCTGTTTGATCCCACTCAGCTGGTTTATGTCATTGAAAAGGAAATTGATCGGTTCTGGCTTGAGGGGGAAAATGGAGAGTCGCTGCTAGATTGAACCACTGAATATAAAACTAATCTTAATCTCCACTCAAGTGACAACAGCCCCGCAGGCAGACGTGCTGTACGAGTATTGTTCAATGTTTCTTCACCAGATACACAACACATCACAGGGTGCATGTGTGTTAAGATTTACTAAGCTGATGTATTGGTAATGTCCAAATAACAATATCAGATGTGACACTAATCTCACTGCCGGTCCTTGTATGTTTTATTATATCTGAATTTATTTGATCTAATAATAATAATACACAGCACCTTTCATAGAAGATGATTCACAAAGTGCTTTACGAGAATAATAGAATATAATAGAATAGAAAGCTTTATTGTCATTGTACAATTTGGAAGGCTTCTCCAGCTCAGGGCAGTTAAAAATAGATAAATAAAAACAAACAGACAGCTACAATACGTATTCATTCCTCCATTTTACACATAACATTCACAACATTCACAGTACCCATTCGTTCCCCACATGATACACATATATGTGGAGTGCTTCTCCAGATTAGTGCAATTAAAACTGTGTAGAAATAGTGTAGAAAAAATATTACAAAATGATTATTGCACAAGTATGAGGTATTTACTGTTTGACAGAGTTTAGAGTTCTTATGGCCCAGGGAAGGAAACTGTTTGTGAGTCTGGTGGTGCGAGCTCTGATGGCCCTGTAGCCTGGAGGGCAACAGGTTAGATAGGTGATGTGCTGGGTGGGAGGAGTCCTTGATAATGTTTTTGGCTCCGTTGAGGCAGCGGGAACTGGAAATATCCTCCAGGGAGGGCAGAGGGCATCCAACATAAACAATAAAACAGCAAAAACAATCAATGAAACAGATATTAAAAGCACAAATTTACAACACTAGACAACGCAAGATGATACAAAATGCCAGTTTGAATAAGTGAATCTGAAGCTGTTTTTTTAAAGTGTCTCTTCTGTTTTTTAACTTCAGGTACCCACTCCTGAGATCCGTGCCCACAGCCTCTACTTCGACCTATCCGCTTATGGGATGGAGGCCCTCCGAGAGCACCGAAACCCCGCGGCCAAACCGGGCTTCCACCTGAAGATCTATGGCACCTTCAGAAACCGCTACATGGCCCTCGTCTGCCCCGCCTCCGACACCAAGATGGTTCGCTTCCTCAGGCACACGGCCAACTCCTCTGTGAGACTCTTTTTCTGAGCTTTGTTTACTCGCTGTTGTTGATAAAAACTCTAGGTCTAAATAATATACAGCTGTATTTCCATGGTAATGCAAAGGAAAGACAGATAATGATAATAATAACTGTGGCCACAGCGCTCAGTGCTGCCCTTGTCTGGCTACTTATTCCTCACCTTTCATTCAGCAAATGGCCTTTGACTGCACTATTGTGGGCGTCCATTAGTGTCTGTATGTTTGCGTGAGTGAGTATTTAAGTCTGTGGGTTTATTTGAGTGTGAATGTGTCTAAGCCAAAGACAGCATGAGATGGAGAAATGGGTAAAGAGGGGAAGGAGAAAATAGACTTCACCAGTGTGTGTGTGTGTGTGTGTGTGTGTGTGTAGAGGCCATCTGCACCCTGCTGTTACACATCAGTGACTAAATGGAGAGCAGGATTTCTTCTTCCTCTGCTAAACAACAGACTGTGGGTGCATTTACAACCGACGGGCAGTCTGTGTTTTCTTTAAACTCTCTAGGTTTTCATGTCAAGTACGGCTGCTCTGGTCATGCGTAGCCTGTAGGCCGCAGCGTGTAGTACACACAGGTACGTAGCAAGACCATCCTTGGAGCGCTTGTTGCTATGTGGGTGGCCATTCAGACGCACTGTTACTTGGTAACAGATGACTGTGCAAGTGTGGGTCGAAGAAGAGCAGAGTTTATCAGAGAGCGACAGAGGCGGAGAGAGGCTTGTCACACAATACCCACAATTACTGTGGAATCAATGAGAAGGCACACAGACGCTTTTCTTCTGCAGTGCTCATGCATCAACATTAAATGACAAAGTGCTTTTATGAGTCACAGCTTTGGTACAGATTGAAGAAAGGATGCAATGAAACCTGTCACTTAAGAAAGTGTGACTTGGTCTGGACCTACAGCACACTATTAAAAGACAGCGTTTGAAATAGAGCTGCAACTAATGATTATTTTCATTACTGATTAATTGTTTTCTTGATCAATTGCTTTGCTTATGAAATGTCAAAAATAGTACAAAGAAAATGCCAATCACAATTTATTGGAGCCCGCAACGATGTCTTCAGATTGGTTGGTTTTTCCAACTAATAGTTAGAAATCAAAATCAAAAGATTTTATATCAATTCAATATCATATATGACAAAAAAAAGCTAATTTTGCTTGTAAAATGAGACTGAAATAATTCATTTGATGATTACAGTTGTTCAGATTCATTTACTGTCGATCAAAAAAATCAATTAACTAGTTGTTTCAGCTCTGAATCATCATTTCAATCAATCATTTTTCCATTTATCTTCCCAGTGTATAAACTTTATATGTAAAGTGACCAACTCCTCAATATCATCCAGGGTCGATAATCACGCTTACAGTGACTTGTTGTGGAAGAACTCTTGATGAATTTTGCAGATGTTTGTTATAATCTCATGCATTATACACCATTAAATGATCACAGTTACAGTTATTCCCTGAACTCCATGGGAAAGCTTTTTTACCAACTCAAATCCTCTGCAGTCACGGTCCAAGACGCTGTTGTTCTTTCGTCTTTTACACAAAACTAAAAGCACACTTTGGTGCTTCTTGCTATTCAGTTCCACTGTGGCAGCAGATGAAGAGAAGGATATACTGTTGGGTGGTGAATAGAGCCTTCATAGATGTGTAAATGTAATGGTGTTCATAAGCAAGTCACTTTACAGGAAGAGGTTAAAAACTGGTGACCTTGGCGACCTTTAACGACGCTACAAATGATCTCTCTCTGTTTCGCTGTCCAGATCATGAAGAACATTTTCCACCAGTCCTTCAACGTCTATAAGACGGACATAGAGCCTCGTCTCAACGACGTGACGCTGCACCACATGCAGTGCAGCCGCCGTCTTTTTGAGATCCAGCTATCACACAGACGCATCAGCGCTGCCTACATAGAGGGGGACAATGTGGCGGTCACCGTGGAGGGGGAGGCGGCACGCGTCCTCAACTTCGACACAGGTACACATGTCTATAAAACACCAGTTATTGCATTGCTGAGAATAGGAGGGGATCTAAAACACGGTACAATATTCCAACATGTGCCATCTTTTCTACCCTCAAAGTACTGCTGAAGGTGAGTCGTAACATCAAGCAGTACACTGAGTCCTTTGAATAAATGAGACGGAGCGAGATGGAAATAAAAAAAGAGATGCAAGGAGAGAATCAATTATTTTTTTATGTGTGTGTGACTCATTACTGCACTCGACTCGATGGCCTTTCAGCTGAAGCTTATCTGCTTTTGTCTCCATGCTGCTCCATGTTTATTTATGTGCTGCTGTTTTCTTTTCATTTAAGCCATAACTATAACCTCAAGGTTACATTTCAGTATTTGTCTGCAAAATGAGGAGCAGTTCTTCTTATCATAAGTGCGTTGTATTTGATGCATGTATAATGTCTCTGATTTATGTTTTTCCCTTTCCTTTTCTTTCCTCTCCTCTTCATCCTCCAGGTTGTGGGGTAAATCTCGGTATGCGAGGTTTGGAGTCAATGGGGACGTTCATTTACCGGACGGCCAGCGCCGTGGACCAGAATGACATTCTAGAGGCGCTGTCGGCTAAGATGCAGCACTCCAGACAGGTGGCGGAGACCTTCAAGCAGGCAGGCCTGGTTCAATCAGTGTATGAATGAAACTCAAGGGCAAACTGGTGAATGCATAATGCCACCTGGTGGATAGTGGTGGTGGGGTTATTTGTGTTTACAATGAATGTTTACGATGAGTCATGAGTCTGAGATGGACCACTAATGGTTACGCACCGAATGGAGCTGAGCGAGCGTAAGCTGTGAACAGATGGATAATGGATGTAAAGATGAGACCATAAGTCTTTGTGACAAACAGTGGGCGGATCTATTCATAATGGATGGAGCGAGAGCAGTCAAGGCTACATTTGGTGCAATGCATTTCAAGCTGTTCTGATTTTTCAGGTTGCAAAGCTTGTTAACACAGCAAACTGTGGCAGGAAGAGATAAAGAGAGATATCATCTTTTACCGTTGCAATGAAACAATATACATTGACTACTAATGCACTGCACTTTGGTTTTCTCTGCAAAGTGAGAGAATGTAGGGGATATAAATCCAGCCCTGAGAGATTAGGAGTAGTTGGAGTAAACGAAAACTCCTCCTCTAACTCCTGTGATCCTTATCATTTTCATCACTGTCCTCTTCGCCTTTTATTGGGGAAAGAATTAACTTGATTTCCAAAATCTAGCGGATTGCGCTCTCTGGACATCAACGATGCTAGAGGAAATGAGACTGTGCCGTGTAGCGTCATCGGCTAGAACTGAATGATGTATAAAACTGTTAATATCCATGATTTAACAGAAGAACGCAGGTGTAAGTCCAACGTGTTATTATCAAGCCTTTTGTCTTAGTGTTTGTTTGACAATGTGGTGATAATTGTGGTGGTGACGTCCTAAAGTGTTCGCTAGAGTGGCCTATTTTGTGTGCTGCCTTGTAAAAATTAAGATTTTTTGGCGTATTTCAAAATTGTACTGCAATCATAGTATGAGCCAACTGTAATATCACTAATCAGTTTTGCTGGTGTCACATTTTTATATTCTGCTCCAGGTGATCTAAAACGACTTGAGTATCACCCCCTAAAAGTATATTTTGGATGAAGGAGAGTATATGCTGATGATGATGTCCTGCTCCTGTTGAAGTGCCAATAAAGATGGTGATTTTGCAAAAGTGATACGGTTAATCTTTACATGAAGCCCTTACATTTGTGTAATTAGAGATTAAATGCAATTTGATAAAGCTGCAGTAGGCAGAGTATTTTTGGCATCTTTGAGAAAAAAATCCATAATAACCTTTCAGCATATTGTAATTCAAGTGCTCTGAGAGAAAACTAGACTTCTGCACCTCCTCATGGCTCTGTCTTCAGGCTTTAGAAAATCTAGAGACTTTGACCAATCACAGGTCATTTCAGAGAGAGTCTGCCGTCTCTGAGCAGCTGTCAATCACTCGTGAACTCCGATCAAACAGTCAAACTAGGCAGCGCTGATCAAATATTAATCAATATTCTGTTACTGTAATGCCTATTTCTCTCCTCAAATGTTGTCAGAAACATCTTGTAGTGTACTGTTTAGCTGTCAAATGGGAAAGTTCGCTCTGGCTGGTGGGCGGTGCTTGGTAGTTCCTCAACTAATCTCAACATAGCAGCCGGGTCACAAACTTTCTCATTTTACAGAGACGGCAGGCTCCAGCTCGGCTCTGATTGATTGTTTTTCTCCGGTCTGTGAAATCTTGCAGATGCCGTTAGGAGCACCGGAGGACACAGAGGCACATGATTTTTTCAACCTGTCTCATGCACTACTGTCAGGATATAGTGACCATTTTCTTAAAATAACTTTTTTCATCATACTTGCTCCATTTCTACCCACTACAGCTTTAAGATAAAAAATAATGACAGCCTCAAAAACAGACACATCTCTTCTGCTCTGTCGGCTTCTAATCACTCTGTAAGAATCAAACAGTTTTACAAGCTGCTGTGTGAAAAACATGATCAATATTTGTGAGCTGCACCCGATGCAGACAGTACAGTATCACACATTGTTTGGCTGATATGAGGCTGTACTGTCCTCTAGTGGTGTAGCCTGTCTGTTGCATCTGCTCAGCCTCAAACTTCAACACCTCTCAGATCTGTTTGTATAAGTAGGACGCTTTGCTTCATTGCAACTGCATGAAATACCTCAAGGGTGGAGTTGAATCTCCTCTCCTCCTGTGTGCACAAACTGCCCTACATCTCTTAGATTACACATATGCACATATTTGACAATAATTTATATTAGGCTGGCAATAATAGTAAGATGCTTTAACTGGCTACAAATATGCTGCCTGAATTTACACAATAGTGCCACATGTTTACAGTAACATCTCAATCAAATTTAGCTCACTAAGAACCTTTTCATTGGATGATGTCAAACTTAGTAAAAATGGTGAACATAAATAGAGCTGCAAATAATAATAACAAAAGCTGTTGGAATCAGTACTGTGATTTTTCATATTAGGCATTCCAGCGAGGCCTAAATGTCTGGAAATGTTTTTAAAATGTTATTTTATGCCATCCTTTATTTAGTAAGGTAATAGACTGTTGCATCTCATTCATAAGTGAAAATGTCTCAAAAAAGTTGTCCCAATCATCTTTTTCGACATTTCATACTATGACTTTTTTTTTACGTAATATGCTATAACTATTTTTTATTTTTTTTACTGTGACTTTTTTTTTTACGTTTTCCAAAATACTATACTTGAATACTTTTTCCTTTACTTTTATTGACTTAGCGTGACTTTTTCGACATACTGTACTATGACTTTTTAATGAGTTTTCTTCTTACATACTTTTCTATGACTTTTACACAACTTTTTTGACTTACTACAGTACGACACTTTTCGACATACTATACTTTGACTTTTTCACGACTTTTTGACATACTACAATATGATTTACTTTGACTTTCATGACTTTTTTCAACATACTATACTATGACTTTTAAGACTTTTTTTCGACATGTTGCACGATGACTTTCTTCAACACAAATTACTTTTTTAAATTTTTTTGACATTCTACTAAAACTTTTTTCTGACTTTCTTCGACATTCTATACTATGACTTATTCATGACTTTTTTCAATATACTAGGCAAATAATCATCAGTCCGTGGATCAGGCTAAAGGTCAGACACAGGTTTCCCAGTAACAGAGTTCCAGGATACGGGGGATCAGAGGCTCAAACGCAACAAAGCAACACAGCAATGTTTGAATCTTTGAAATGTTGACAATCTGGCAACAGGGAATGTGTCATCACTCTGCTCTACAATACCGTAAAATAGCTGTACACACACACAAATATATATATACACACACACACACACACATTTTAACGTCACTAACTTATTTAACACATTAACACAACTTGCGATTTTTAGGTTGTAGCGGGCTCAGTTTTAAAGCTAGAGTGAAGATACTGGTATCATATGAAACTAGACCACAACCAGAGGTGACTGTAACACAGCCTGACATTACAGCCCCCACAAGATGCCACTGCAGGCGACTGGTTACCGCTGTTGGACCCAGAAGAGAGGGATGATGACCCTCCCACTCCACCTCCACCTCCACCTCCACCTCTTCCACCACAACAAACCCCCAGACCTCAAAGACTTCTGAGGAACACCACTAGGAGACCAGACAACACTCCCTCTGCTGCTGCTGCTGCTTCTCCTCCTCCACCTCCTCCACCTCGACCCGCTCCTCCACCTACTAATGGGACTGTGTCTTCAGGGGGTGATTAGATACTGGACTTGACAGAGCTAGACACACTGTTGAGCCTGACCAGAGAGGGGACTCAAAGAGGAAATCCTCCCACCCGACTAGCTGACCTTGTGTCAAATGTATAGTAATATAAATAAATAAGATTGTTAGGTTAAATATTCTGTATAAATAAAAGCAGTCTTAATGCCAGAGTGAACCAGGTTATTGAACAGCTGAATTACTGCACTAAATGAATGTACTGTGAAATCGGTATTGCACAGTTGAAGATATAATAAATGGGGTTATAGCTGCTGATAGGGTAAAAAAACAATAATAAATATATGTTGTATATATGTATATCGCTACTGTTTTCTACACAAGACAGTTGATCCTAAATACAATCTATTTAAATCTATTTACTTTAACGTCTGTATGACAATAAAGTAGAATAAATTAAATGTCTATCTTAGTAACCATCTTGCTGGGTGATCTCTCATGACATTTTTGTATCTTCATATTTTTAAGTTATATGAACACAGCAGCATCTAGAAGTCTGCAGCAGCACCGTAGAATACTTCCATTAGTTTTAAAAGCATGCTGCTATTTACAGCTGAAAACTGTTCACACAGTCTCTCTCACTCTCTCTCTCATTCACACTAACAGCCTCAGGCTAAACATTTGTCTCAGGTGTGCTGTTACCTGCCCAGGAGTGTTCATTCTTTCAGCGTGGCAGCAGAGGCAGGTAGGCTCACATTCACTCTCTTTTTAACACAAACTCAGTTGGCGGTCCTTGCTGTCATTTGACCCGGAGAAGCAGAAGACCCCATGGTGATTTATGATGTTTGTGCTGTCTAATAGAAAGATATAGTAGACTGATGATGAAGTAAAGTGTTATCTTTAATATCTACGTCAGCTATTATTTGACATGTTGGAGGAGTTGTTGTGGTGTCCGTATATAATAAAATCTAAAATCTGATAAACTGAGCTGATACTGCTGTGTTGAGCTTAGAGTGCGATCTGTCAAGCAAATTATGCATGAATATGCATCTGCAACAGGAATCCTGAAACAATCAGTTTACCTGCAGCTCCCACACACTCAGCGACATACTGTGAAACTGTCAATCAAGTCATAGGTGTCCTAGTGAGACAGCAGGTGAAGGTGGCAGGGAAAGTGTATGAATGACTGTAACGATGATCTTCCTGTGGTCTTGCTTTCAATAAGTTTAAGGAGGTTGTTACAGTTTTCTTCATGGATGAATGGATGTGTGGTATTTATCAGACCATTATTATTTTAAAGGGTGAATGGGTTTTGTGCTGCATATATCAGCTGACTTAGAGCTGGGTGAGGGTTAGAGGTCGGGGTCGCTTGTTTTGTCCCCACTGAATCTTGGTTTTGTCCTGTGAGCACTGAGGAACCATTAACATAACGCCCACTCCTGCTCGGCTGAGATCAAAAACAAAATGCCCCATGCAGTGAAAGCCCGTAACAATGCTGAGTTGGTAGGACAGACATCAATGAATATCTGTTGAATAAAACACCACAGAGTGAGAAGATCTGATGATTCACTGTTCTGTTTGATGGATTCAAAAGAAGACCAATGAGCTTAATAAAACAGTAGATGGTTGCAGCGTTATTCCTCTGTGTATGTTCAGCAGCATCAGTGTTCATGGCTGTCAGGCTCACAGTAACAAGATGCCTCCCTCAACAAACATTTCTACATGGTCTGTGATTTTAGTGTGTGCACAGCCAGACAGCTTAATGACAAGCTACATGCTTATTTTACATTTTTAGAAGTGATGATTAAATGTCTCCCATGTCAGAAATATATATTTTTTTACTGCATCAGTGGTGTTGAAGTGGAGAAACATTGTTCAGGTTATATTAAAAGGTATCTTAACAGACCAAAGAAAGGAGTGCTTTCATGTGTTGTGGAGCTCAATGATCTGAAACTGACATTTTATAGTACAAAAACCTCAAATATGTAGTTAAACACAACCCTGGAAGAGATGAAGCTGCCTGTGTTCATTACTGAGCTACACTCTTATTTTATGTCTGACACATCTTACCGTCAAAACTGCACATTATGAACTAAATCTAACTAATGTTTGTCTAATATCTAACGTTTTGTGTGTGGTCCTTCACATTGTTGGAAAAATATAAAAATTCGGCAACGCTAGCTGACAAACTAGAAGATTTTTCTTTATTTCACCAACACATTTCAACGCAGGACCTTAAATGGTTGTTGATGGGGTTCCACTGGTCGTTGTTAAGGTTCATTTGGTTATTGATAAGCTTCCTCTGGTCGTTGATAAGGTTCCTCTGGACGTTGATAATCTTCCTCCGGACGTTGATAAGGTTCCTCTGGTTGTTGATGAGGTTCCTCTGGTGGTTGTTAAGGTTCCTCTGGTGGTTGTTAAGGTTCCTCTGGTGGTTGTTAAGGTTCATTTGGTCGTTGATAAGGTTCATTTGGTCGTTGATAAGCTTCCTCTGGTGGTTGATAAGGTTCTGCTGGTTGTTGATAATCTTCCTCCGGACGTTGATAAGGTTCCTCTGGTGGTTGTTAAGGTTCCTCTGGTGGTTGATAAGGTTCTGCTGGTCGTTGATAATCTTCCTCCGGACGTTGATAAGGTTCCTCTGGTTGTTGATGAGGTTCCTCTGGTGGTTGTTAAGGTTCCTCTGATGGTTATTAAGGTTCATTTGGTCGTTGATAAGCTTCCTCTGGACGTTGATAAGGTTCCTCTGGTGGTTGTTAAGGTTCCTCTGGTGGTTGATAAGGTTCTGCTGGTCGTTGATAATCTTCCTCCGGACGTTGATAAGGTTCCTCTGGTTGTTGATGAGGTTCCTCTGGTGGTTGTTAAGGTTCCTCTGATGGTTATTAAGGTTCATTTGGTCGTTGATAAGCTTCCTCTGGACGTTGATAAGGTTCCTCTGGTGGTTGTTAAGGTTCCTCTGGTGGTTGATAAGGTTCTGCTGGTCGTTGATAATCTTCCTCCGGACGTTGATAAGGTTCCTCTGGTTGTTGATGAGGTTCCTCTGGTGGTTGTTAAGGTTCCTCTGATGGTTATTAAGGTTCATTTGGTCGTTGATAAGCTTCCTCTGGACGTTGATAAGGTTCCTCTGGTGGTTGTTAAGGTTCCTCTGGTGGTTGATAAGGTTCTGCTGGTCGTTGATAATCTTCCTCCGGACGTTGATAAGGTTCCTCTGGTTGTTGATGAGGTTCCTCTGGTGGTTGTTAAGGTTCCTCTGATGGTTATTAAGGTTCATTTGGTCGTTGATAAGCTTCCTCTGGACGTTGATAAGGTTCCTCTGGTGGTTGTTAAGGTTCCTCTGGTGGTTGATAAGGTTCTGCTGGTCGTTGATAATCTTCCTCCGGACGTTGATAAGGTTCCTCTGGTTGTTGATGAGGTTCCTCTGGTGGTTGTTAAGGTTCCTCTGATGGTTATTAAGGTTCATTTGGTCGTTGATAAGCTTCCTCTGGACGTTGATAAGGTTCCTCTGGTGGTTGTTAAGGTTCCAATGGTCGTTGTAAAGTTTCTGCTGGTCGTTGATAAGCTTCCTCCGGACGTTGATAAGGTTCCTCTGGTTGTTGATGAGGTTCCTCTGGTGGTTGTTAAGGTTCCTCTGGTCGTTGTAAAGTTTCTGCTGGTCGTTTAAGAGGTTCCACTGGTCGTTGTTAAGGTTCATTTGGTTATTGA
Source organism: Sebastiscus tertius (assembly GCA_916701665.1). Lineage (NCBI taxonomy): Eukaryota > Metazoa > Chordata > Actinopteri > Perciformes > Sebastidae > Sebastiscus > Sebastiscus tertius. The sequence goes on along the minus strand of CAKAOH010040822.1, from coordinate 12,917 downwards.
TAATCTTCCTCTGGTCGTTGATAAGGTTCCTCTGGTGGTTGTTAAGGTTCCTCTGGTCGTTGTAAAGTTTCTGCTGGTCGTTTAAGAGGTTCCACTGGTCGTTGTTAAGGTTCATTTGGTTATTGATAATCTTCCTCTGGTCGTTGATAAGGTTCCTCTGGTGGTTGTTAAGGTTCCTCTGGTCGTTGTAAAGTTTCTGCTGGTCGTTTAAGAGGTTCCACTGGTCGTTGTTAAGGTTCATTTGGTTATTGATAATCTTCCTCTGGTCGTTGATAAGGTTCCTCTGGTGGTTGTTAAGGTTCCTCTGGTCGTTGTAAAGTTTCTGCTGGTCGTTTAAGAGGTTCCACTGGTCGTTGTTAAGGTTCATTTGGTTATTGATAATCTTCCTCTGGTCGTTGATAAGGTTCCTCTGGTGGTTGTTAAGGTTCCTCTGGTCGTTGTAAAGTTTCTGCTGGTCGTTTAAGAGGTTCCACTGGTCGTTGTTAAGGTTCATTTGGTTATTGATAATCTTCCTCTGGTCGTTGATAAGGTTCCTCTGGTGGTTGTTAAGGTTCCTCTGGTCGTTGTAAAGTTTCTGCTGGTCGTTTAAGAGGTTCCACTGGTCGTTGTTAAGGTTCATTTGGTTATTGATAATCTTCCTCTGGTCGTTGATAAGGTTCCTCTGGTGGTTGTTAAGGTTCCTCTGGTCGTTGTAAAGTTTCTGCTGGTCGTTTAAGAGGTTCCACTGGTCGTTGTTAAGGTTCATTTGGTTATTGATAATCTTCCTCTGGTCGTTGATAAGGTTCCTCTGGTGGTTGTTAAGGTTCCTCTGGTCGTTGTAAAGTTTCTGCTGGTCGTTTAAGAGGTTCCACTGGTCGTTGTTAAGGTTCATTTGGTTATTGATAATCTTCCTCTGGTCGTTGATAAGGTTCCTCTGGTGGTTGTTAAGGTTCCTCTGGTCGTTGTAAAGTTTCTGCTGGTCGTTTAAGAGGTTCCACTGGTCGTTGTTAAGGTTCATTTGGTTATTGATAATCTTCCTCTGGTCGTTGATAATCTTCCTCTGGTCGTTGATAAGCTTCCTCTGGTGGTTGTTAAGGTTCCAATGGTCGTTGATGAGGTCCCTTTGGTCATTGTTAAGATTCAACTGCTCGTTGATGAGGTTCCTCTGGTCGTTGATGAGGTCCCTTTGGTCATTGTTAAGATTCAACTGCTCGTTGATGAGGTTCCACTGGTCTTTCAGTCATTTGCATTGCACCTGAACATTTATTCTCAGGTAGATTCGATGGTGCCTATAAATCTTAGATAGTCGTTAAATCTTAGATGGAGTCTCTAAATGTTAGATGGAGTCTTTACATCTTAGGTGTCACCACAACAAAGTTTTAAACATAATTTCTGTCTGTATAATAGCCGAATTGCAGTAAAACATTCACATCGCTGCAGCTCACAGAAAGTTACTGAACCATAGGCATTGTTTTAAATGTCAGCACAGTTTGTACTCTGAGTTTAAGCAGAAACACCCTGAAGTTCACTAAATCCCCACATTTACTTCTGAGGCCCAAACATTCCCTTTTAAAGTTCATCAGTCCCTGCAGGCTACTGCAGTGGGAGGGGGGGGGGTTCTGACGGTTTGACGGTCTGATGGTCAGATGGTCTGAGAGTATGTGTCTGAAACTCTGATGGTCTGAAAGTCTCAAAGTCTGACGGTCTGAAAGTCTGACAGTCTGGAGGTCAGAAGGTCAGAGCTGTGCTCCTCTATATTCTGTATACAGACGACTGCCGTTGCAAGAGATTCATTTTAAAGTTTGCAGATGACTCAAAAACAGCCATGGTCCTGTTGTTGATGAATTAATACGGTGTTGTTGAATGTGGTGATGATGATGATGATGATGATGATGATGAAGATGATGATCTATGCCACGGATGATGACAATTGTGTTATGATAGCAGAGATGTTGTTTCAGCCTGTTGTCATTCCCAGGGCGTCAAATACCGCCGCTTTTGTCATGGCCGTTGGCGTTCGATACCGCCACATAAGGCACCCTTTAGTGCCTCTATGAGATCCACCGGGCTTTCACTTAACTACAATGTAAAGCCATTAGGACAGTAAACGCTCAGAGAAAGAGCACTGGGAGTGACTGGGAGTGACTGTGGTGACGTAGTGAGGAAAAAGACACACTAAGGGCAGGTGGTAGGGGAGGTGGATCGGTCCAACAAACACAAGGCTTTCTTCCAGGAGACTGTGACTTAACCCTGAGTTAAGCTTCACTTTCACTTTACAATCAGTTGCTTGTTTGTGTCCCGTGTTCACAACAAATGTTAATATGTTAAATATTCTTCTCTCAAATGTTAATTTGAGAGAAGAATATTCAAGTCGAAATCTTTGGTTAATACGAAACCTTTGTTGACTTTAGATCTGCGGTTGCTTATTGTTTTGGGTTGCATGACGTCAACCCCGCTGAAACACTGGCTTACTGGATGTGGGATTGTTTGGAAGCCACTGTGGACTCTGTGGACTCTCCGTTTGCGGTGGCTGTAGTCGGTAGAGCGGGTTGATCATGTGACGTATGCAGTCATTGCAGATGCAGGCAGGGACGTGACATGGATGGACGCACACACACACACGCACACATACACACACACACACACACAAGTCTGCAGTGTCCTTGAGTGAGGCACTGAACCCCATAAAAGCTCCACGGGCCCTTTATAGCCGCCCACTGCTCCTGATGCTGAGGATGGTTAAACCCAGAGGTCAAAGTTCATGTTTGTATGTGATGATTCTAATAAAGTTTAAGTTTGTGCTTTCTGTGTTTGGGGAGATGAAACTGACCTCAGATCGGCCGTCAGACAGTAGACTATACAGTTTAAGTTTGTTTGTGCTCCACAGGAGGGACCGAGAGAGTCCCCTAGAGACCAGAGTCTATCAGAGACCGGAGTCCATCAGAGTCCATCAGAGACCAGAGTTCAGCAAAGTCCATCAGAGTCCAGCAGAGACCAGAGTCCATCAGAGTCCATCAGAGTCCATCAGAGACCAGATTCCAGCAGAAACCATCAGAGTCCAGCAGAGACCAGAGTCAACAGGTGTCTCAACACATCATGATCTTCATCTTCTTCATAGGTGACTTCAGCTTGTTCACGTCACAATTCTGCTCATTGGCTTGTATACCTGTAGAAAGAGAGCGGGTAGAGAAACAGGGCATTGATCCAGGAACGATGTATCAGGTGTATTGATCCAGATCCAGGTGTAATGGTGGGGGTTTGGAAATGTTTTCCTTTTCCTTTTAACACTGTCTTGATTGGGATGTACTCCTTTCATTTCAGCAACGCTTCAGTTGTGTAGTCATGGTCGAAAGACTCAAATGTGATGGGCTTCTTCTAGGCAGCGTGAAGGACTTTCTCCTTAGTTGCAAATTTCAGAAACTTTATGACGATAGATCTTGTGTGGCGTTAACTGGGGGCTTTGTGCCCAGAGCTGTGTGTGCCCGCTCGTTACCTAAATCCATTTTCAAGTCCTCACTCAGTCCGGTCCTGATGAGGTTCTCCACAAAGGTATCATGAAGGTACCTTCTACAATTTATTTTACGCCGTCCAGCCTTATGTTGTTCCTCTGTAAGTTTCCTTCAACTTCCGTTACTTTGGCTTGTAGGTGTACTTTTCAACACAGAGGTTATTCCATCTTTTGCACCTGTGCCCCATGTTTCCACATTTCAGACACGTTGTTCGGCTTCTTCCAGCCTTTCGGTTACTACTTTGGAATTACTATTACTTTGGAAGTCAGAAAGTGTGTGATATCACTCCTGAGCTCCTGCATTTCCGTAGACATATCTTTCAAACACTTCTCATACAGTAAACAGTACTGCTTTCTCTCCTGCTTAATCAGTAGCATCCTCACCGCCAGCTTCATCTGTGTTGGTATTTTCTGTAGCCGCAGGGTCTCCATCCGAATTTCTACCCCTTCTTTGTGTCTCAGAATGACCTTTATCCTTTCCCCCTCCCACCTTCCAACTCCAACTTAATTCTAGTTTGGTATTAACTCTGTTCTATTTTCAGACGTGTGATCACTTGTTGAACTCTGATGGAAAATTTTTCTACTTGTTGTCACTTGTTTTTCCTCTCAGTTTCCCTGAAAGCTTCTAATCTATACCTGAAACTCCATGGACTTTACAAAAGAAAATCCTCCACTCTCACCATCATCCTCTGTCCTTCTGCAGTTTTTCTTCCAGCAGCTCGGCTCCAGGACCTCCAGGACCAGTGTCCCGGCGGCTCCTGTAACCCCCAGCTGGGTGACCTGATGGTGGGTCGAGCGGCTCAGCTGTCAGCCTCATCCACCTGCGGTCTGGATGGACCACAGAACTACTGTATCATCGGATACCTGGAGGTCAGAGGTCACCTGATATCATGGGAGGGTTTCTGTCTATAATCAAAGTCTCTACAGAAGGTGAAGAAAGGCCCTAGCCCTCTCCGATGAAATCAAACTGTTTATATACCCTGATCGGCCATAACATTATGACCGCTGACAGGTGAAGTGAATAACATTGACTATCTCATTACAATGGCACCTGACAGTGGGTGGGATATATTAGGCAGCAAGTGAACATTTTGTCCTTGAAGTTGATGTGTTGGAAGCAGAAAAAATGGGCAAGCGTAAGGATGTGAGAGACTTTGACCAAATAGTGGGCCAAATAGTGATGATTAGACGACTGGGTCAGAGCATCTCCAGAACTGCAGCTCTTGTGGGATGTTCCCGGTCTGCAGTGGTCAGGATGTACCAGAAGTGGTCTAAGGAAGGAAAACCGGTGAACCGGCGACAGGGTGACGAGTTCGAGGTGTTGACTTGGCCTCCAAATTCTCCAGATCTCGATCCAATCGAGCATCTGTGGGATGTGCTGGACAAACAAGTCCGATCCACGGAGGCCCCACCTCACAATTTACAGGACTTAAAGGATCTGCTACTGACGGCTTGGTGTCAGATACCACAGCAGACCTTCAGAGGTCTAGTGGAGTCCATGACTCGATGGGTCAGGGCTGGTTTGGCGGCAAAAGGGGGACCTACTCAATATTAGGAAGATAGTCATAATGTTATGGCTGATTTGTGTATATACACTATATACTGTGTGTGTATATATATATATATATATATATATATATATATATATACTGTATACAGTATATACAGTATGTTTATTTTAGAGAGAGAGATAGAGCTGAACTCTATGAACTATGTGTTCTCTCTCTGGTTTTAGTTTTCTCTGTGTTCTTCTATGTGATTGACGTGTTTCTGGCTCGCACTCTGACTTTCATACAGAAACATGTTCTGATCTGTCACTTTATTATCTGACGCTGTACTTTCCACCCTGAGGAATTACCTCTGCTCATTACTGCATTCTTCCCTCTGTCTTTTTCCTCCTCCTGCAGTCTCTCATCTCTTCATTCTCTTCCATCGTTATTCTGTCACAGAAATGTTCTTCACTGTTCTGTGCTGTCAAGGTATTTTAGCTTTGGGGTAATCACCTGCTTGATGTGTACTTGTCTGACTTATATGATCTGACATATGGTGTGTGTATATATACAGTATATACACCGATCAGCCATAACATTATGACAGCATGGGAACCCTGACCGATCTGTGGCTACGCAGCCCCGTACGCAACAAACTGTGATGCACTGTGTGTTAAAAAACACCTTTCTATTGGAACTAGCATTAACTTTTTCCACAATTTGAGCTACAGTAGCTCTTCTATTGGATCAGACAACACAGGCCAGCCTTCACTCCCCACGTGCATCAATGAGCCTCAGGTCTGACCCTGTCGCCGGTTCACCAGTTTTCCTTCCTTGGACCACTTTTGGTAGGTCCTGACCACTGCAGACCGGGAACATCCCACAAGAGCTGCAGTTCTGGAGATGCTCTGACCCAGTTGTCTAGCCAGCACAATTTGGCCCTTCTCAAAGTCGCTCACATCCTTACGCTTGCCCATTTTTTCTGCTTCCAACACAAAGTTCAAAATGTTCTCTTGCTGTCTAATATATCGCACCCACTGCCAGGTGCCATTGTAACAAGATAATCAATGTTATTCACTTCACTTGTCAGTGGTCTTAATGTTATGGCTGATCGGTGTATATACATATATATGATATTCTCTACACTGTAGAGCGGATTTGTTTTAACAAGTCCTTCAGTCTTATCTTCAACACTTACAGTATTGTTTGTGTTGATAATTCTACTTGTTCACACATCAGCTCAGCATGACTTGGTGTTTGACAGAATAAATCAGAGACTTGTACTTATCAATAATCAATATAGTGAAAGACTGTATACGATGACGTATTGATGATGGTGATTATTGATCAGTTTGGTTTAATGTGTCTTCGTCCGTCAGGGGGAGCAAAAATGTTTCACATGTGACTCTCGGCTGCCGTACAATCGCTATAGCAACCCCGACAGCCACTTCATCGAGAACGTCATCACGACCTTCGACCCTGAGAGAAAGATGAAGTGGTGGCAGTCTGAGAACGGTGAGTTTAAAACCGTCCAATCAGAAAAATCCAATGTTTTAAACCGAATGGTTTTTTGACTGTTTTTTAAATGAAGCAGTGAATCATCAGATGAAGCTGATTGTCCAAAAACACCTACAGACAAGTTTCCTCACAGTTGTTAAATATGATGCACAGTTTTCACTTAATTCAAACAGGTTGGAACATCATGTATTTGTTTAGGTAACCTTCAATAATCATTATATGAATCAGTGAATAATCCCCTGCTGTGTTGTTTGCAGGAGTTCATCAGGTCAGCGTCCGGCTGGATCTGGAGACTGTGTTCCAGTTCAGTCATCTGGTCCTCACCTTCAAGGTAAAAGCTGACCTTCATACATGAGAGGGAATGATCATATTTATATCATTATTCTCATTTTCATTGAAAAACCTATTAAAATGACTATGTTGTGATTTTGTAGGGGATCTGTACCAAACATAGATGTTTTATTAATGCCCCTAGAATATAATGTGAAGGCCAGGACCACAATATTTCATTTCTCTCTGCAGAGTTTCCGTCCAGCAGCCATGTTGGTGGAGCGATCAAAAGATTTCGGACGCAGCTGGAAGGTTTTTCGTTACTTTGCAGAAGATTGTTCGCTTCACTTCCCGTCAGTATCCAACCAGCCGGCCGACAGCATTGACGATGTCGTCTGTGACAGCAGATACTCCGGATCAGATCCATCCACTGACGGAGAGGTAACACATTCAACTCAACTTCATTTGATATAGCCCAATATCACAAATCACTACTCTACCTCAGGGGGCTTTACAACCTGGACGGCATACGAACAGGGGAAAAAAGTGTCAGTAAGAGCACGAGAAGAGGGATTCCTCTTCAGAACAGACAAATGTGCAACAGATGAGCAGACCAACACAATTAAATTACAACAAAGCATAAGCGCAGTTTGAACTTTAAGGTTGGGGTCGTCTTCCTGCTACCTCAGAAACTCCATTGACTGAGTGTTTGAAGGGCCGATATTCATTTGGCTGTGTGTCACTGCAGCGCTGGCAGTCGCCTACATGCAGATGAACGCCACGCGGTCTTCCTCCACGCCACAGCGCAGAGCTCTCCCCGCTCAGAACACACCGGCAAAATCCGCCGTTAAAAGACTTTTAACGGCGATCATCTGACAAAAGTCCGAGATAAGCTTGAGTTGAGGCCAACACAACGTCAAAGGTCACCGCCACCAAAACACACAGACAAAGGTCACCGTCAGCAAAACACACCGGCAAAGATCAACGTCAGCAACACACACCGGCAAAGACCACCGCCAGCCTAACACACCGGCGAAGATGTGTGAAGTTTTTACATCCGTGCCGCTTGTTGTGCTTTTACAAACACAGTTCATGTTTGTCTGTTTATGAATCAGTTTTATATTCAGATGTCTTATTGTATTTGTCCACCAGGTGGTGCTGAAAGCTCTGGATCCCATCTTTGAGATTGAAAACCCGTACGCACCGAACATCCAAGGTGAGTACTGATCTTTACAGTAAATCACAGTTCAAGGTGTAGTAACCTGCAGGTATCCATAGCAACAGGACTGATGAGTTAACTAATTCACAGGTGAAACTAAACCAGTTAACCTGAACACTGACAAGGTGACCTCTGACCTCTGACTGTTTGCTCAGTCGACAGAAGAGATGGAATGAAGTCTCAGAGGTTAAAATAGAGAAAGATTCACCTCCACTGGGTCTCATGTGAAATATATACATATACAGTATATATATGTGTGTGTGAAGAACACACTACCACATAAAACCTGTTTTCTACCGGTCCTCCTCAGATCTGATCACCTTGACGAACATTCGTATTAACTTCACTCGTCTCTTCACGCTGGGCGACACGCTGCTGGCTCGAAGACGCAGGAACCCTCAGGACAAATACTACTACGCTCTCTACAACATGGTGGTCCGAGGTAGCTGCTTCTGTAACGGACACGCCAGCCAGTGTACGCCCGTGGACGGAGGACGAGGGGACGTCTTCACCCAGACCGGCATGGTAAGGACCAGCACTGGTTCTGATCAGTTCTGCACTGGTTCTGATCAGCAGACACATGTTCCCCCTCAGGTGTTTGCGGTGATGCGTCTGTGTTTCTGCACATTTCCTATAAATATTTATTTCGCTCTTGTGTGTTTCACAGTGGGGTTGTATGAGGTCCTTATCCACAGTAGGTGTATTACTTACAGTAGATGACGGTCGGCGTGCCCCCAGCATAGGGAAACAGGCAGGAGTATCAGCACCAAAGCAAAGCAATACAGTGCTGTGGACGGGGACGGCAGAAAAACTTACTTTAGCACCTATAGAAAGGCTCACCTAAAGAATCAATATCTGTTTAAGTGTATATTAAGTGTAATATACCGTCAGACGGCGCTTTACTTCTCTTTTCCAACATGGAACTAAAGTGGTTGTAGCTCAGTGGGTAGAATGGGTCGTCCTTTAGTCACCAGGTTGGTGGTTTGATCCCTGGCTCCTCCAGTTCATGAACGTACCTGTATGTATATGATGATTCTAATAATAGTTTAAAGTTTTTAACTGGGAGTGAAACTTATGTATGTTCTCTCCAAAGCCAGCAGGCTCAGGTGACAAAAACAGTATAGATACGTTTTACTTTCAGTTCAGTTCGCCATCGGAAAATATTCTAAATATAGCGTACACTTAAAGTGATATAATTCTTTTAGGTATGCCTTTCTTTAGGTGCTAAAATAAGTTTTTTCTGCTGTCCCCGTCCACAGCACTGTACTGCTTTGCTCCAGTGTCGGTACTCCTGTCTGTTTCTTGATGCCCGACCGTCATCTATTGTAAAACACCTACTATGCAGAAGTACCTCATACAACCCCACTGAGAAACACCTGGCTTATGAGTGACTTTACAATCAAATGTTGTGAGATGTCTTTTCTCAGATTAATGTCTGAAACCAAATGTCCACAGTTGTTGAAGCAGTTAAAGGGACATTTTTCTGTTCTTCAGGTTCACGGTCGATGCGTTTGTCAGCACAATACAGCCGGAGAGAACTGTGAGAGATGTCAGGACTTTCACCACGACACCCCCTGGAGGCCTGGAGGAGAATACACCGCCGACAGCTGCAGGCGTAAACCATTCCTCTTTATTTTGATACCAAACATGAACAGGGCAGCGTAACGGTGAGGGTTCTTATTCATCTGCATGTCTCTCTCAGGATGTAACTGTCACGGTCACTCGGAATCGTGCCACTTCGACGCCGCTCGTTTTGAAGCGACGGGCGGCCAGAGCGGCGGTGTGTGTGACGACTGCCGCCATGACAGGACGGGGCCTCAGTGCGAACAATGTCGACCTTTTCTGTATCGAGATCCACGGAGAGCGGCTGACGACCCTCACGCCTGCATACGTACGCTTCAACTGCTTTCATTTACTTACTATATGTTTTTAAATAAAAAAAGGGACATAAATAACATCTGCACCTGAGAAATATCTATAACTGCTTCCAGATGTGTGATGTAGATATGACAGAGATGTGCGACAGAGAGTTGATCACAGTGAAACAATGAAAAACAAAATGATTAAAACTACTTTTACAAATACTGCAGAAGGCTTTAACTATTGGCAAGAAACACAAAATAAAACCAAATAAATAAATATATATTCAACTTAAACAGTCACTGGAGAATGAGCATTCACTGACTCCACATTGGATTTCAACTGAAGAGTACACCAAAGAGATGCTGTTGACTGGAGTTGACATGTTGCCACTGCCTGGTGTAGATTTGGCGTAGAGTTGAAACTACACCTCAGTCACCGTTGTTCAGCTGAACGCTGCCACCTGCTGATAGAAGATACAAACAGCAGTTAAAACTGGTTTTGCAATCCGCTGCTGAGAATACAAACAAGTTCATCAACAAGTTTCTGAGCTCTGGTCAGAAGAGTGTATGAATATGATCTTCAGGTTATGACGTCATAGTTGACCTGTTTCAACCCTCGCTCTGACCGTCACTGTGGTCTGAATAGAAGGATACCCTCGAGGTTTGTCCTCCAGACCAGATGTGAACTAAGTCCTAACTTGTTAACCTAAAAGTGGGGTTAGCTGAGTCAGCTCATCCTCTTTGCCTTCCTCACCTCAGAGACGGGTGAAGGGAGGAAGATGAAAGTAAAAAAGAGAATGATCATACAAACAAGTGGACAGCCAGAAAACAGTAGTATTTACATACAATGAAAAACATCAGTAAAAGAAATTGTCAAACACTTGATGCCTCGGTTTACATATTCGAAAAGGAGTGAGAAGAAGTACAAACTTATTTAATCCCACCTCTTCTCCATAAGTCATTCATTAATAATTAACCAGCTTCCTTATTGAGCTATATATATATATATATATATACGTATATATATATACATACATATATATACATATATATATATATACTCTAATTAATTTTCCTAAACTTGTCTAACGATAATTATTACCATTTATCTCTGTCATACATAAATATAAATTAATTACTGATATAATTATCCTAATCAAAATATAAATTCATTATCAGTCCAGAATACCAATTCATTACTTATAATGTATCTTAATCAAAATATAAATTCATTACTTACATATTTATCTTAATCATATAGACTAGTTGTTATGTTTTTGTATATGCACATATTATTATTTATAATATACAGTATGCACATGAAATACAATATGCAATATATATATAGAATACACAGCTTCTGACCATGCATATAAAATACAATATAAAATATTTAGATTATACATTATTTTTATACCCAAAATCTTATATCTACAAATTTACATTATTCTTTGCAGAAAAAAATAGGAAGCTAGACTAAGAGAGAATAAATATTAAGTAACAATGTGTGCGTGTGATTGGAGGAGAGTATTACCTGTAGAGGGCGGAGCCTGTGTGAGTTAGAACATACGTGTTCTTGTTTTCCAGCGTGTGACTGCGACCCGGCCGGTTCTCAGGGTGGCGGCCTGTGTGACCCTCTGAGCGGCCAGTGTGTCTGTAAAGAAACCGTGGAGGGACATCGTTGCGATCGCTGCAAACATGGCTTCTTCAACCTGAGACAGGACGACCCCAGGGGCTGTCAGGGTGAGAAATAATTTAATTATAACATTTCTTTGACCTTTATTATAGCTTTTTTTTTTTAGAAACAAACAGCAGTGAAGCTTCAGGTTCATATTTAAAGGTCCTATATTGTAAAAAGGGAGATTTTTTTGTCTTTTTTATTATAAAGCAGGTTTAAGTGATATATAAATACTGTGAAAGTATAAAAACTCTCAATCCACAGAGAAATACACTCACTTTAAACAAGCTGTCAGGATTTCTGTTCATTTGTGATGTCACAAATCTACAACATATAAACCACTTAACAGTTTTAAACGTAAACATTCTAAATGTGTCCCAGTTTATTTCCTGTTGCAGTGTTTGTGAGCTGACAGGAAGTAGACATGGACCCAAGCTGTTGCCTAGCAACACAATTCCATTGAAATGTACTAAAACGGAGCATTTCAGACAGAGGGTATTTTTTATATATAATACAGGCATATTCAGGCAGAAATTAAACATTACAACATTATGAACCTCAAAATTAACATAATATATATAGTATATAATATATATTCTAATATAGGACCTTTAATGCTAAAGTAGTCATGACAACAAGTATGACATGAAGCTGATTCTTCTTCTAGAAACGTTGATGCAGATTCGTTCATCATGTCTGTCTGATGGTGTGTGTGTGTGTGTGTGTGTGTGTGTGTGTGTGTTTCAGTGTGCAGGTGTCATGTTTTGGGAAGTATCGGGTCATGTGATCAGCAGACAGGAAGTTGTGAATGTGACCATTTGGCAAGCGGACCGCTGTGTGATCGATGTCAGGTAGGTTTTATCCAGAGGTCAACCTCCAGGTCTGAACAGAGCCTTAAACCTGCATTGTGTCTACCAACCAGCAGGGGACGACTCCTCTGATTGTATAGAAGTCTATGAGAAAATGAGCCTACTTCTCACTTGATTTATTACCTCAGTAAACATTGTAAACATGAGTTTATGGTCTCAATCGCTAGTTTTTCAGACTTTGTTTAGTCTTTTCTTTTCCATTATTTTTCAAACTTTTTTTCAGACTTTTTTTCCAACATTTTTCAAACTTTTTTTCAGACTTTTATTTTTTTACGAATATTTTTTCAGACTTTTCTTTCCAACATTTTTCAAACTTTTTTTCAGACTTTTATTTTTTACGAATATTTTTTCATACTATTTTTTTCCAACATTTTTCAAACTTTTTTTCAGACTTTTATTTTTTACGAATATTTGTTCATACTTTTTTTCAGACTTTTATTTTTCAAACATTTTTTCAGAGTTTTTTTTCATCATTTTTCAAACTTTTTTTTTCAGACATTTTTCAGAATTTTTTTTTTTTTACC
>CAKAOH010040814.1:37601-48139 GCA_916701665.1 Sebastiscus tertius | reverse complement strand
TCGGCTCTGATTGGTTGTTTTCCTCCGGTCTGTGAAATCTTGCAGATGCCATTAGTAGCATCGGAGGACACCTGAGGACTCCAGAGGCACATGATTTTTTTTTTCAGATTACCTGTCTCATGCAAGTACGGTCTATATGACTATACGATCAGGATATAGTGACCGTTTATTCATATTACATCATATTTGCTCCATTTCTACCCACTGCAGTTTTAAGTGCAATTTCAAACTTTTTATTGATACTTTGTTGTCTCCTCACTTTCTTTGTCTCCTTACACTGCAGCCTATACAGTAGTTTCTATTTATGTTGGTGTATTTAGTACTCTTAGCTTTCTCATGCTTCACTTCCATACCAGCCTGGTCTCCTAAAAAATACGTTCCCATACAACGAAACTACAATGATGTACATGAAACCTGGCAGAGGTCCGGGTGCACTTCTCATTTTGTTGTGGGTTTGTTTTGTTTCAATTTACAACGTCAACCACGTTGTTTAATACGAGAAAATACATTTCCCTCGAAACGTAACTGAGAATTTAGTTTAGTGGTATGGGAATGTAATTTTGACAGGGTTGTCTATACAGTAGTGCATATATTAGGGTTGCGGGAAAATATTGGAAATATCGGGATATCGTGTTTTCTAATACTGTTTGATTCTCAAAAACACTGTATCAATTTTTAATTAATAGTTTACATGCAAAGATTAACTCGGTCAATACTTTATTTCTTTTGCAAAGAGATGCGCCCTCTCAAAGTAGTGCTATGATGTTGGATGTCACAGGGACTGTTATGAATGCAAATGCAGATCCCATTGTTCCGATTGCATAAAAAAGTAAACTCAGATTTATGCATATGATGGTGTGTTCTTTATACTATGACAGCTTTCCTTAAATTAGATTTTTGAAAATTGCAATATATCACAATATATTGAATCTTAACCCCTGTATCATGATACGTATCGTATCGTCAGATTCTTGCCAATACACAGCCCTAATATAGTACATATGTATAAACAGTGTATACAGTATTCTTGTTCTTAAGTATTTACCAATGAATCTGTCCCTGAATGTTCCTGTTCCCTGTAAGTTTAATTCGGCAGCAGGACTGATTCAAAATAAAGACGGATGAAACGTCTGCAGTGTGCAAGCAGACATCAACCTGATGCAGCTTAATCCACACTGTTAGCTTCCAGGACGGTCTGTATGAGGCTGGCTCGGGAAATCCAGCCCTTCATATAGTAAACGTAGGAGGGATTAACTCTACTGATTCACAATTCAGGTCAATCTTCCCCTGCAACAAGAGAGAAAGAGATTGTGCTGGTATTGATGGGAACTAAACCCTAAAGAGCTTCAGCTTCAAGGCCGGACAAAAAAAAAAATCCTTTTATACATCCCCAACTGGTGGACTCAAAATCATTGTTTTGCTCCACTTGCAGACCCTACGTGTCTCAGAACTGGTGGTACCAAGGTTGTATGAGTGACAAGCAGCAACAGGAACATTATTTAGCACATGTCTGTGTGAATGTAGAAAGCAGGCCAGGCGGTGGGAAAGTGGGGTAAAGTCTCATTACGAGGCAGAGCACAGGTCACCTCCCGTGAGCCTCTGTTCTCTTCGCATCGCTCCTCTCGGTTTGCTGCTCTGTTTGGACGTTTCCATCACAATGAGACTTTGGGTTTACTTTGGCTGAGATTTATACTGGGGAACGGTTCGCGCTGGGGAAACGGTTATTCTGAGTGATTACCTCATTTACCTCATGTTACCTTTCATTGTCAGCCGGAGTTTTTAATAGCACAGAGAAATTCACAGCTTTTTCCAACAGCGCAGGTGGATCTTACGAGGTGTTGCACAACTCTATTGTCACTTGTGGAAGATGTTGAAGAAGCATTTGGAGCCTGTAATGTGTGTTTAGTGAGATCATTCATTATCATCCAAATATGTACATTTTCTCTCATCGATAATATCAGTGGAGGCTGGTCCACAGAGGCAGAGGAGGCTGCTCCTCTATTTTTGAGAAGCAAGAGGGAGATCAAAATATTAAAAAGAGTAATTGGTTGAAATGAACCACTATCAAATCTCAGTATCATTTAAAAAATATTTTTCTCTCTTCTTTAGAAAAAAATCCATTATTTAATAAATTCTGTTTAAAATGCTTCAACAGCGACACACCTGCAGTGATTGGCCAAAACACGTAAAATGACGCCGGTCGGGGAGAGAATGGAGTGCGCTGCTCTGCTGTTGCGGGCCTCACTACATTTGCATTTATAACAGTCCCTGTGACATCCAACATCATAGCACTACTTTGAGAGGGCGCATCTCTTTGCAAAAGAAATAAAGTATTGACCGAGTTAATCTTTGCATGTAAACTATTAATTAAAAATTGATACAGTGTTTTTGAGAATCAAACAGTATTAGAAAACACGATATCCCGATATTTCCAATATTTTCCCGCAACCCTAATATATGCACTACTGTATAGACAACCCTGTCAAAATTACATTCCCATACCACTAAACTAAATTCTCAGTTACGTTTCGAGGGAAATGTATTTTCTCGTATTAAACAACGTGGTTGACGTTGTAAATTGAAACAAAACAAACCCACAACAAAATGAGAAGTGCACCCGGACCTCTGCCAGGTTTCATGTACATCATTGTAGTTTCGTTGTATGGGAACGTATTTTTTAGGAGACCAGGCTGGTATGGAAGTGAAGCATGAGAAAGCTAAGAGTACTAAATACACCAACATAAATAGAAACTACTGTATAGGCTGCAGTGTAAGGAGACAAAGAAAGTGAGGAGACAACAAAGTATCAATAAAAAGTTTGAAATTGCACTTAAAACTGCAGTGGGTAGAAATGGAGCAAATATGATGTAATATGAATAAACGGTCACTATATCCTGATCGTATAGTCATATAGACCGTACTTGCATGAGACAGGTAATCTGAAAAAAAAAATCATGTGCCTCTGGAGTCCTCAGGTGTCCTCCGATGCTACTAATGGCATCTGCAAGATTTCACAGACCGGAGGAAAACAACCAATCAGAGCCGAGCTGGAGCCTTTCCGTCTCTGAGCAGCTGTCAATCACTCGCGAACCCCGATCAAACGGTCAAACTAGGCAGCGCTGATCAAATATGAATCAATATTCTGTTACTGTAATGCCTATTTCTCTCCTCAAATGTTTTCAGAATCATCTTGTAGTGTACTGTTCAGCTATAAAATGAGAACATTTGTGACGCCGCCGCCATTGTGAAATCTGGGGAAGGAATGCCAAGTTCCAGTCACATGACCGGAGAACAGCCAATAGGAACGCTCTCTCTCTCTCCCCCTGAAATGACCTGTGATTGGTCAAAGTCTCCTGTCACAGGCTAGATTTTCTAAAGCCTGAAAACAGAGCCATGAGGAGGAGCAGAGGTCTAATTTTCTCTCAGAACACTTGAATTACAATATGCTGAAATATTATTATGGAATTTTTGCCCAATGATGCCAAAAATATATACTGTCTACTGCCACTTTAAGTTAATGAAACTGCTGTTGGGTATAGCAAGCTCCTTGGCCTTGTTTATATTGAGTTGGAGGCAACCACGGAAAAGAAATCTGATATCATCAATGATGCATTGCACAATGACTTAACAAAAAATACATATAAAAGACACTTTCCTGTGTTGCTGCTGAAGTCTGATGTGTAGAAGAAATGGAGCGAGGACGGTCCCCTGTGCTACAAACCATCCTGTCCAACACGCGGCCCTGTAGTCTGCCATACTGCGGTCTGTTGGTGACATAGTTAATAGAGCTTCATTCATCCATAGAGGGCTTACTCATTGCAAACCTGTGCTTTATTTAAAGACTTTATCATCTTAAGATGATCTATTGATGCTCTTCTAAAGCAAAATGCAAATCTGCATCGTTTTTATCCTATCGTATTAATTTCTAAAAAAAAAAACATGCTATTGGAATGCTGTAATTACTCGCGTATCCTTGTTATTGTTTATCAGATGCAGTGAAAAACAGAGTAAGCGAGAGCTCCGAGCTGCCGACTCGCTATCAGCCGCTATCTTTCTTTGCCGCTCTGTCCACGCTAGACTGATGGTGGAACTGATGGCGTGACTATGGCGTGACTATGGCGGCGTCTGCCGGTGTCCCAGTCTGATGTGTCCTTCTGTACTATGCTCACCCCGGACTGGATCCCGGCATTGGTGATGGACCGCTGCGCGCGCTGCTGTGCTGCACCGCATATTGGGTGTTCCCACTGTAATGGTACATGTCCTCCGTATTGTTTCCGGTTTGAAAGCTGCAGGGAGCGGCAGCCCACGAGGGAAAGCGTTTGTCCAACCAGGTGCCTAGTGCCTTGTTTCTAGTGTCAGCCCATCAAGCGTGTCCCCTCGTGATAAAAAAAACGCCCTTGTGGACATGAACCATAACGTGAGGTTCATTCCCATGCAGTGATTGTTTATTAGAAATCTTGCTGTTGCCATTGTTTTACTGCTTAATAAGAATGTAGAGACGAACCCAACCCAGCTGACTCCCCAGTAGGAAGAATATGTTTCTCACCACATCTCCAAAATAATACCACACCTGTCCAATTCCGAAGAGATATTGTCTCTATTTCAGATGTCATGTCATATTGGAATCGGTTTGTAAATGACATATAAGCTATTGGAAGAAAGTCTGGATTCTTCCTCATAAATAACCTAATAGTGAATAAGGTTAAGGAAGTGAATCATTACATGCAGACATTAATAAAGACATAAAGACCTTTGCAGATTTGTAAGTGATCATATCTTTAAAGACATTATTATGGGAAAATGTGGTGTTTGGTTTCTTCAGAAACCCCAAAACAATATTTTCTTATAATAAATGTTTTCTTTTAATCTTTTATTCATAAATAATAAATACATTTTCTTTTCTTGAAGGATGTTGAGCAATATGTGGAACCACTTTAGTGTGATATACCCCTGGCTTTTGTGTTATTGTTCTACTGAATGTGAATTATGTTCTTTTGTTTAATAAAGAAAGAAAGTAGAGATACGTAGCCAACTCGTGTAAAGTAACTTGACGTCCCGGGTTGGTTTCCCTCCTGTCCTCCCCAATTTTTTGGAGTCACCAACCGCCACTGATAGATATGTATACTTGACAGACATCAGTCCAATTAAAGTAGACAGACTTGACCTTATAACAGAATTAGGATACTAAACCCTGAGCTGGATCGTAACGAGATTGAAATGAAAAGTAATGAATGGTTTTAAAACCCAGCAGTGGCAGTCTGATTCTAAACGGCGGAGAACCAAAGTTGTCATAATCAATCTAAAGGTCTTTTCGCAACGTTAGCTTTTTGACAGAAAACCGCTTTCAGCCGCTGCTGATCTGTCACATTTCATCTCATTGCAATTTCATGGGTAAACATTTGTGGAACCAAGTGGAGAAATCTCCCGTCTCCATCTGAAAATGAATGGCCCCGAATGTTTCATTGCCTCGGCAATCGCCTGGTGGTTAATATCTATTGAGATGAGTGTATTAAAGCATGCCCCATATGATGAGTAGCTCCCTCCTTCCCCTGACGGAAGAAGGAAATTACAGCTCAACCTAACAACATTCCATTCAACTTGTATGTTCATTAAAGGGTGATGGGAAGCGACAAGCTGGGGTTTTAATCAGAGCAGTTTCAGAGAGATTAAAAAAAAAAAATCATTTCATTACCGCTTCATAAACATTCCTCACCTTTTTTTTATCTGACCTGAAATTGTGGTGTTTGATTAGAAAAGAAAGAATAGGGTCTGCTTTCATCAAAGCGAGGTTTAGAAGAGTGTTTTTCCCCACACTAGAAAGCTTAATTTTCTTAAAAGTCTGGGTGATAGATCAGCTGGATGACAGAGATAAACCTCAGGTTCAGCCCTAAGTTTCTTTCACTTAATTTCACAAAGTCGCCGTGCCTATAAATCACCGCTGGATCTCGGCTGCTTCATTTGGATATCTGCATAGATTGCCTCGCTGCTGTTCTTTCTCTCTTGATGGGATAACAGCATGCTAATTTACTGTCTTATGTAAAAAGGGAATGGCTTCAGGAGGTTATTAAATTCTACTGGAAACCGTAAAAGCGGGGTTGCTCCGGTCCCCAAGCGAGAGTGTGGCGCCTGTCAACGCAGTGGGAAAAAACTGCTGAGGGAGGCAGGGTTGGGGCCCCTGGGACCCCTGTATCTCTCCTCCCCTCCATCTTCTGCTGCGCCCCTGGCCCCCCTAGCTGGCTTACTATAATAAACAGCAGCGAGCGCCCTCGCTTCCCCCTCAACTCCATCACTCTCCTCGCTGCAAAGTCTTGCCTGATGAATCTTCTCGGGCAGCTGTGCATATGCAAACACACTGGCAAACATGAGAGGAATTATACACGGGCAGCTTAACTCCTACGCCATTCTGTTCTTTAGCAGGAAGATACACAGGGAAAAGACTCTGGTCATGACCACATTTTGATACTCTCATTTGGGAACGGCAAAAGTTCGGCCGGCATCGGAATTAAAAAAAAATCCTTGGTTAAACAATATGGAGCCATTTTTTAAAAAGGCCATTTCCTGCCTCGGGCTTGTTGCTGGTTGGCTATGAATGCACATCATTTGTGTCCACATGTTTGCTTGGAAAACACAGCGAGCTCTACCAACTCCAGCACGGAGAATGTGTTTCTGTGACTCTGCATTTTTGATCCATTGACTGCATGATCAAACAACAAGACTAAAGCCGTGTCCCACATCCATACTGCATACTAAATCTAAGCAGCAAAACAGTCCGTATTCAGAGTAAACAACCCTGATATCTGTGATTGAATATGCTGTTGATGGACACTTTTCTCCCACAATGCAATGCGCGAAGGAAATGGGGGAGCAACTCAAAACTGTAAACATTAAAGGTCTCATATTATAAAAAGTGAGATTTTCATGTCTTTTATATTATAAAGCAGGTTTAAGTGCTTTATAAATACTGTTAAACTATCAAAACGCTCAATATACGGAGAAATGCACACAGCCCCTATTTTGTGCGTTTGAAACAAGCCGTCAATAATATATAACAAATTTACAATATTTAGACCATTACACGGTTTTAAACGTAAACATTCTAAATGTGTCCCAGTTTATTATACTGTTGCAGTGTATGTGAATGACATCAGCTGACAGGAAGTAAGCATGGACCCAAACTGTTGCCTAGCAATGCAATTCTGTTGCAATTCCGTTGAAATGCGCTGAACAGTATGAGGAAAATAAAGTGTTTTTTTTTTTTTTAACAATACAGCATGTAAACATGTTCTAGTAGAAACATAAAATACAAGTAAGCACCTGAATATGAGCACAATATGGGACCTTTAAAACAAATTGTGGACAGTGGTACAAGAGCTTTGTGTACGCCACAGAAAAATATCAAATCCTTGGAAAAACATTCTGATATCTTGTGAAAATTGAATTGGTAGATGTTCCAAGGTTGCAGTTTGATTAAAGGGTAACTTCATTATTTTTCAACCTGGACCCTATTTTCCCATGTTTTTGTGTCTTAGCAACAACAATTTTTGAAATTGGTCCAGTATTGAGGGAGAATGCTGCAGACGGCAGCCGCGAAATGAGTCAATGTAACAGATCTAGTAGATGTTGAGATATTTAACTGGATAAGTGAAAACTTTGACCTGCTGGTGGCGCTAGAGGAAAAGTCAGGGGATCACCACGGTCACTAGTAGTCATCCTTTGGGCACCACGGATATCTGTACCAAATTTCAAAGGAATCTATCTCATATTTGTTGAGATATTTCAACCCATTCTCATTCCCAACTCATCAAATACCGCTGTTTGGTAAGTGGCCCTCGGCATTGGAAACCGACGTAAGGAGGCAACCTTTTTGCAACAGTATGTGACAAACCAGGCTTTCAACTAACTCCAATGTAGCGTTAATAGCGTGAGAGTCTGCTAAGGGCGGGCAGTAGGGTTGATGGATGGGTCGAATGAACACAAAACCTTCAACCAGGAGACCGATGTTCGTGTCCTGTGTGAAACTAAAAGTAACATTGACTTATTTTGTCATGTCAGTCTTTACTCACTTGACTCATCTGTATTGTCAGTCCCGTGAGTTGCTAGTCACGCGAGTCATTTAGTATCGTCAGTCCTGTGAGGTTAACATCAACCACAACCGTTTCCTAACCCTACCTAAGTGGTTGTGTTGCCTAAACCTAACTTAGGTTGTGAAAACGGAAGTTTATTTTGAAAAGACACTATGCATCCCTTGTCCGTCCAAAAGTAACTCAAGAGGTGTACCCCACGGGGCACTGACCGAGCAATGGCATTTGGCGAGTTGGGAGTGAGGATGTGTTGGATATTTCAGTCTGGAACAAAGTGGTGGGCTGAACAACAGACCAACCCTTGCACCACGCCTAAATGTAACAACTGGCACATGGATGAAATAAAATGTACACATCACTCAGATGGCATTGAGATAATATTCTTGATCGCTGAGGACAATGTTTGGTAAGCAAGAGAGCAGAGAGGATTAGAATCCTCCCACATTGCTCAAATCAAGCTTGTTTTCGTGTTTTTTCTCCCTCACCCCACTGTCATCTAATGCAATCATCCTTCAATCAGTGTTCAACGGCGAAAATCTAATCACACTGGTTTGAGGTTTCAGAAAGCCATCTGCTATAATCCAATTCTTGACAAATATCCCTGTCACGGCGCTCCCTCTGCCATCGTAACGACTACCCATTTCAGCAGGCTAATTTTACAGGTTCATCTTGTTAGGGGATGAGACAGATACGAAGGGGTCGACGGCGGTGTTTGAATTCTAGAGACAGCAGCTTCCACCTCCCACACCCTTTACCCGTCCCAGCGACGGCATTTTTCCACTGCTGCGACCCCGCAGACGTCTGGACAATGACAGCCTGAGCTTCTCTCTGGCTGCCAAAGCCCCCCCGCCTTACGCCATATCTCGCATTCTCTGGAGCCGGGGCGTAGGAATGCCTTTCCGAGGCATCTTTCGCAATCCTAAAGGGCAACTCGCTCAGCCGTGAAAAACAGTCGAAATACTTACACTTGCCCATAAATGCCCATAAGCTAGGCAATCTTTCATGCTTTATAATGTTGTCCTGGGCAACACGGCAACACTGAGGGGCCTCTGATAGGGAAAACAAAAGACAAATGACTGAGCGTGCCCTTTTCTAATCTATCAATTTTTTTCTAGAGCCCTTTGTCCTTCAAGCCGTGTGCCGCATGTGGGCCTGGCTGCACGCTGCTGTGATTGTATCGCCCTGAAAATGCCTTGGACGGTGTTTGAACTTGCTCAGACACATTTATTCAATGACCTTTTAGCCGAAACCACCTTGAGTGAGATGTTCCCAGAGTTCAACCTGACATATCTTGCTTCCCTGTTGCAAATAGTGCTTGTCAAGTTCCTGGAAATCTCTATCAGACACTCCTGCACAAGCAACAAATGAGATGTTTACAGACATTTATACAGGGCTCCATAGGATTGTTTAGTGATATTTAGCATTTCCTGGCACACCGTATAGAGCCATTGGAGTGTCTCCGTCCTGCTGGGTAAGTGAGTGGACTGGTACCATGAGCAGACAGACTGTGGGCACTGGCTAGAGACTTAAGACCCATTGTTAGAGGAGCAGTTTAAATACCAGCATGTTGTTAATACCCCCACATGCTGATTCACACATACTGCCTCCTCACATGCACACGGAAACGCATGAACACTCCTACCTTTGTGCTCTATATCTTCAAGAAACCACCACTGTTATTTCCAATAGCTCCTCTGTCTCTGGGTGTGTGGAGCAGTCAGTACAGTATATAACAGAGTAGTTCTTTCTAGTAAGAGAGGTGAGCTGTGCTGTATAACCACTTAACCCTCACTCCCCCCCTATGCCACCCTCCCATGGCAATCCCAATAAAACCTGGATTATTTTTATAACACAACGTATGGCTGCTGACTTTACAAGCTCCCCTCCAGCTCCTGGGTGAGAGAGAGAGGGGAGGGGGAGGAAAGAGAGGAAAAAGTAAAGAAAGGCCAGGTCAAAACCGCTCTGTGTTTCCAAAAGGGCAGCATATCCAAAAACCATCAATGAAGGCCTTTTCTGCTGGGAGGAAAAATAAACACCCTGACTGATCCTTTTTTCTTTTGCTTCAGTCTGGTAGCTACAGAGGGGAACCACTGTAGCTACAGCTCCCAACCAGACCTGGTGGCTTTTCCCATCCTGTCCACTATCATCTTTATCTTGAGGAAAGGTCAAGTTCAGATGTGTTTGCACAGTTAAAAGAGCTCTTCCCTGTCTGCGGCGACAGAGGGTGGCAAAAAATGTGGAATCCTGGGAAACTGCTTGTCACAAATCCAACATTGTTTCAATTTCAGTTTCATCACTATAGTTACAATAGAATTTTCTAAAAAAACAGTGTATACATTCTAGGGCTGTCAAAGTTAACACGATAATAATGTGTTAAAGCAATTTGTTTTAACGCCACTCATTTCTTTAACGCAACTTGCGATTTTTAGGTTGTAGCGGGGGGGGGGTTTAAAGGGG
>CAKAOH010040814.1:0-37581 GCA_916701665.1 Sebastiscus tertius | reverse complement strand
GGTATCTTTACTCTAGCTTTAAACCTGAGCCCGCTACAACCTAAAAAATGTGCCATCACATGAAAAACCTAAGGAATCCATTGGTACCAATCATGTCATACTAGCTTGTCGTGAAGGAGGCTAAATAACACTTCAAACTTTCGTTAAATTTTCAAAGGGGTCCCTTGACCTCTGACCTCAAGATATGTGAATGAAAATGGGTTCTATGGGTACCCACGAGTCTCCCCTTTACAGACATGCCCACTTTATGATAATCACATGCAGTTTGGGGCAAGTCATAGTCAAGTCAGCACACTGACACACTGACAGCTGTTGTTGCCTGTTGGCTTGCAGTTTGCCATGTTATGATTTGAGCATATTTTTAAATGCAGTACCTGTGAGGGTTTCTGGACAATATCTGTCATTGTTTTGTGTTGTTAAGTGATTACCGATAATAAATATATACATACATTTGCATAAAGCAGCATATTTGTCCACTCATGTTGATAAGAGTATTAAATACTTGACAAATCTCCTTTTAAGATACATTTTGAACAGATGTGTGATTAATCGCAATTAACTATGGACAATCATGGGATTAATCGCGATTAAATATTTTAATCGACTGACAAACTTCCCGCAGGGTTGTGCAGAGTTGTGTGTTTATTTGTGCTTTAGAATGTGACCGCCATGAAACAATCAGAAAATAGTAGTATAGTATTTTATTTCCCTGATTCACTGCTTTGTTCTTACTAACGCCGCTCCCTCTCTTCAGTCACTCTATAGCTCGCTCGACCATCGCTGCTCTCTCTCTCTCTCGCTTGCTCGTTGAGTTGAGGAGGAAGGTTCAACCTCGAATGTGGTATATTTACAAACAGCAACCAACAAATGTAACATGTTATACCTTAAATATGGAGATAAACAAAAAAAGAGAGCTTGAGAGAACACTGGCTCCTCACTCACCTTCGCACAGCTGGCGATCACAGCTGGCGTGAAGTGGTCGTGAACGTCAGCTTTTCAGTTTCGGAAAGTTCCAGAGATTGTCGGACACACATCGGAAAAGTGTGGTTACTTCATCTGACAAGCAGTTCTGATGAAGCGTAAGATTCAGCGCCGTTCCCCACTCCAATCATTTCCGTACGGTCCCAAATTTCATTAAACGTATTGCTTGAACGTTGGTTGCCAAATCTGTTCGGTTTCCCTGAACACTGACGAGAGAGGCAGCAGAGTTATTGGAGACTTTGACTGTAAGAAAGAGCAAACTGCCAAAGAGGAGTATGATTAATATGTCAGTTAATGTACAGTAACTCACAATGTCTTGGACTCCTTTCAAAAAGTATTATATTCATTTGCTTATTACTCCCTTGGAAAAATATTTTTACACGACTATATTACCTTTCTGTTAGCCGTAAAATTGTCAGTCGCATCCTCTTATCCTCCTAAAATTGGGACTCAACTTAATTTCCCTTTCTCTCCTTGTTCCTTGATAAAAATCAAAGTTGAGAGAAATAGTTCCTTGAGGCAAAGCCAACTTTTTCAGCCATTTCTCATCTGAGCTCAGCGCGATGTGCGAGGGGGACGATGACTAATTCTATGAAAATTAATCAGGCGACTGGCGGGGTGGGATGTATTTCCTGGATAATTCAACTTTAATCTTATATTTAGAAGTGGCGATAACAAAAGTAACGGCTTATTTCTGCGATTGGAAACTGTAATGTGGCATTACTTAAATTGAAATAGTAATTTGTTTCACTCCATTGTCGGGTGGCTCGGCGAAAAAGTGCTGGGACGGGGTTGGGCTGACGGGGGGCTGAGCGGGAGCTGCTGCATCAGCATGTGTGCAGTAATGTGATAGCGAGGCCTGGCCGCACAAAGAAAACACAACCAGCTCTCTAACAACTCTCCCTGTAAGACCGGGAGAGGGGTGGGCGGCAGGCGGGTGAACGTGGGTTGGGGGGGCTGGGTAGCACCGCTTCAGTAATTATGCTGCCTTCAAATGCTGGTGGAAATATTGTAATTCTAAGTGAAGCACATATGAAGAACATTAAATGTGGTAGACTGAACTGCAGAGGGATGTGACCTTTAGGGAGTAATAACGCAGGGAAGCTACGCCAACACCTGCATGGCAAATATGAGGTAGCAATTTTGATTTTTTTTTTTATCTCTTTCAGAGCCATATGTTCCTACTTTTTTTTATTTTTCACTTTATTACATATCATCAATTTTATTTTTGCTACATGTTATCTTCTATGTTTTGCGGAAGCTCAGAGCAGTGTCGCTTTTTTTCTTCTTCAACCAAAAGAAGTTGACTGCTGTTGTACTGTAAGTCATATTTATGACTGGAAGGGAGGTTTTATGTGGAGCACTTGAAGGTAGAACTGCCCTCTTTAAAGTGAGACCTGTCCCACTTTCAACAAGAGCATGCATAATTTTTGGAAGTAGGAGACGGTTTGTAGGTGGCAAGGCACTACGAGTTTTATGCCGCCCTCAGTTGCTCTGCATGACGGCAAAGGCGGTGACAGAAATGTTTTCTTGCTCGGGCTATTATTTATCGGTGGGGATGAATTTGTTGTAAATAGGTGAAGAAACAAAGCATGGATGTGATGAAAGTCAATTTCAAGAATCACAAGTCTAATACAAACACATCTGATAACACAATGACACAGCAATAGACAACAGTCAACTTTGGGAAACAAAAATAACAAAAAAGAACATAGACAGATGGCAGGAAATGGCTAGACAGACATCAAATTTCCCTCAAGATGAATTGTAATAACTTTGGTGGACCCTCTGACTTTTCATCTAACTTCATCATTAGGTCAAAATCCGGTTGTCTTAGCTCTGTACTTTGTGTTTAGCGATAATTAGCCAATGTTAGCATGCTAATGCGCTAAACTAAGAGGGGGTGTCCCTCCTGTGCATGATGGTATACATCAGACCGGCAATACATCAACAAGAGTAGGCTTGTATGACCACGCCCCCTTTTGGGGGAAAGCAATCTCGGGACCCTCATAGACGGTAACACCGTAAAGAGAAGAAGTTGAAACACGATTCCAAACAAACCGTTAAACAAACCGGTAATATTAATAACGCTATGGCTAAGAGTTGCTGTGTAGTTCGTTGCAAAAATGCAGATCTCCAATTTGTTGCCCTGCCATGTCCTAAAAAAGATCTAATAGAGGGGCTTTATGGCTCCAAGCTATAGACCAGACCAGCATCGTGCCATCGGCGAGGCTGCGCTCCCTTTGGGGGGAAAGAAACTCGCCGTCACAGGAGAGAAAATGATGAAAAGCTGTTGTGTAGCGGGTTAACTGAGGCTTTCACACTGAGATTTGAGGCTCATATGATATGTTAATATTCACCGTCAGTGTGCTAAATGGCTAAATGATGCTGGCGACAGTGACTAGCATGGCTAGCTAACATCAGCTTGAGTGGGAGGCTGCTGCAGTAATACAGTCATACATTAACATTATAGCAGCATCAGACTGTTGTCTCCAACTAAATCTCAGCCTTTAGATCAAACAGTTGGCTATTAACACGTTGGTTATTTACAGACAACACTTAGCCTAATGGGATTCAATCAGATGTGTAGAGATGTCTGGATAAGCAATATCCTCCACTGTGTTGGACATGGGAAGACTGAAGGGACATGACGGCGATCAACCTTCATTTATTAAGGTACCCCGAATACTCAGGTTCAGGCAAAATCGTAAAATAATTATTAGACATGTGTATAAAACAAACGTTTGTATAACAAGAGATGAATGCATACAAATTTGTCAAAATTACAATCCAAACGTAATTGCATTGAAGTTTTCGGGATCTTCGGTTTTGTATCCCCTAAAACGGGGCATGACCTTGACCTTTTTGCGATGTACCCGTATGTGTCGGTCCGATGTATGCATGATGGTTTGACAAAGAGTTTGAAAACCACAGCTTGTTGCTCCTTCAAAGTGAAAAATATCTGAGATGAATTCTGCAAGAAAAACAGTTTACTGAAAGCTTTTATTTTGAATCACTAACATATACAATATGCCCTTTTTACAGCCGCCATTTTGACATGTCACAGCAGGGTAAACGAAGGTGTAATTGATCAAATTAATCATGGTCCCGATCCATTTAGTGTGTCGCAGCCATTCCAGTGAGCCAGCACGCGCAATACCAGGACTCTGGCCCACCTAAAATGGAACATGACCATGATTAATGTCATTAATTACACCTGTGTTTACCCTGCAATGACATGCCAGAATGGCTGCTGTGTAAAGGGTATCAAGTGATGTATGTTATCACCATGATTTCTGGGCTTTCCATTACATATCACCAGGCTCAGGCTTTAGAGTAAACTTGATCCTACTTTACTAATCCCAGTTCAAGTATTTCATATCACTTTAAAGGTCCCATATTGTAAAAAGTAAGATTTTCATGTCTTTTATATTATAAAGCAGATTTAAGTGCTGTATAAATACTGTGAAAGTATTGAAGCGCTCAATATACAGAGAAATACACACAGCCCATATTCAGAAATTGTGTGTTTGAAACAAGCCATTAGAATTTCTGTCCATTTGTGATGTCACAAATATACAATATTTACACCATTACACGGTTTTAAACGTAAATATTCTAAATGTGTCCCAGTTTATTTCCTGTTGCAGTGTATGTGAATGTCATCAGCTGACAGGAAGTAAACATGGACCCAAACTGTTGCCTAGCAACGCAGTTCCGTTGCAATTCCATTGCAGTTCCATTGCAATTCCATTGAAATGCACTAAAACGTTTGAGTGTTTCAGACAGAGGGTGAATACAGGTATATTCAGGCAGACAGTATGAGGAAAATAATGTGTTTTGTGAACATTACAGCATGTAAACATGTTCTAGTAGAAACACTAAATACAAATATGAGCCTGAAAATAAGCACGATATGGGACCTTTAAGTATTTCGTATCACTTTAATGTTCTTTTCTGATTATATCTACAACTGTTTTGTTCTCATGCTCAAACCAGTTTCATCAAATCCGAGTTCAGTATTTTGGTTTGAAGGTGGCATTGACTGGAGGCGACGACCGGCTGCAGGTATATGGGAATGGGGTGGGTGGTCAGGCCCAGGACAGATGTGTTTAAGCTGGCAGGGGAAAGTAAAATGGAGGAGGAGGAGGGGTGGAGAAACTTCCCCCCAAGGCCCTGCTGCTTTCAACAAAAACACTTCCTGGTTCTGAACTTAAATCCTCCCTCCGTCCCTCCCTAGGGTGGTATCCCCTGACCGGGGCTCGGTTTCACCACGTGACGGGCGCACATTGTGCTGGCATTTAAAAAAAAGAAAAAGAAGAGAAAAAAAACAGGCTGCTATTGTAGCTCAGTGAGTAAAGACCTGGATAACACAGCACATATGGGACGAATCGGCTCTTTGACTGTGACATAACGGCTCCATGTGACTTTTTTTTTTTCCACTCTCATATACACATTTTCATACTGTGTGTGTACACACAAGCACACGTGTTCAGACACACAGTGCTGTCATACAGACTCTGGTGGGATCAGGTGCTGATGAGAACAGAGCATGCGGCCTGGATATGATCAACACACACACACACATTGGGTGCTTTGTGGACGGTTGAAATTCTGTTCGAAATGCTATAATAAACACACACACAGACACCCCTGCATGTTGTTTGTATTTGCCCTGATCCAGTTGGGTAGAAAGGGGGAGAAAAAAAAATCCTTTTGAAATGTGAGACTCTTCTCCATCAGCAGCCCCTGTGCTCCCCTCCACCACCAGGCCAGGAGCAGAGCGGCAGCAGCAGCAGGAGCAGCAGGAGAACACGGGCCTCTGTTGTCTCAGCCGGAGCCCTTTGGATACATTTTGAAACCCCTTCTCCCAACGGACGCAGCAGCATAGAGGCCTTGTTGTACTGAGGGAGCATGTGAACGCACTGCTGACTCGAGTGTGGTGAGCAATGTGACTCGTTACTGTAACGAGGTCGGTCTGCGCCGTCGGAGTTGAGTTTGTGTGCACATATTCGTACTGTATGTTTCCGCGGCATGATTATATTAGACTTTACAGTGCCTTCTGTAGCCTTTTGTTGTTACAGAACAAAAAAACATCACAGAGTTGAATCAGTCTTTCTCTGACACATATTGAAACAAACTAAAGCTTCGCAAAGGTAGTTTTGATGTCAGGGTATTGTACTTTAACACACTGCTTTGTAATGTGTTCCTGTTAATGCAATCCTTTTAAAAACTTCTCACAAATTGACTGACAGGACTTTTAATACAGGGACTAACACTAAACAACAACAACATCTACACCTTTCTGGTGCTGTTCAAAGTGTTGCTTTTATATCACTACAATCTGTGAAAACAGGCCTTTTATATTTTCAAGTATAATCAGCTGAGAAACACACAAAACAGGGACTTTTAAGCTACGCAAAGCTCTACGGGGATGGTATCAGTGTCTTTGAGTCTCTCTGACTTTCAGGTAACACTTGATAACAACCATCATGTATGAATGGAAAATTGATAGTTAAAGCTGAAGTAGGTGAGATTGGAGCAAATATGATTAAATATAAGTTATTTTTATAAATCGTGACAGTATGAAACAGGTAACCTGGAAAAAAACAAGCAGTAAGAGCTGATCTGGTTTGCTGTCCATCTGCCGTCTATGAGAGCCGACTGTCAATCACTCGCGAACTCCGACCAAACGGTCAAACTAGGCAGCGCTGATCAAATATGAATCAATATTCTGTTATGTTAATGCCTATTTCTCTCCTCAAATGTTTTCAGAATCATCTTGTAGTGCATGGTTTAGCTGTAAAATGAGAAAGTTTGCCGCCATTGTGAAATCTGGTGAAGGAACGCCAAGTATTGGTCACATGACCGGAACACAGCCAATAGGAACGCTTTCTCAATGAAATGACCTGTGATTTCTCAAAGTCTCCCGTCACGGGCTAGATTTTCTAAAGCCTGAAAACAGAGCTCTGAGGAGCAGAAGTCTAGTTATCTTTCAGAACACTTGAATTGTTATTATAATTCAATTCAATAATACATTATTATAATATGCTGAAAGGTTATTATGAAATTTTTGCCCAATGATGCCAGAAATATACTGCCTACTGTCACTTTAATTAAATTGACTTAATAGTTATTTTACAGTTAGTTTTGTTGCCTAGACCTGAAGTGATGCCAAGGGGCGTGACGAGTTGGGATGAGAACATGTCGCGTAAATCAACTTGCAGAAATAAAATCTCCTAACTTGATATATTTCTCTGATCAGTGTTAATAAACTGCTCCTAGCAACCACAGCTGTAGCTTTTGAAAATGAATGATGTTGGGCAGGATGGATACCTCACCTGCTACTGATTGGTTATGGCAAACCAACTCCTCCTCCTCCTCCTCCTCCTTCTAACGAAAACAGTTTAAGGATGCCAAAAAATTATATTGAAAGCTGATGAAGTGCAGCACAAACCACACCCTGAGGCTGACAAAGTACAGCTTAGACTGATAAAAGCTGAGCCAAATGTGACGACACAGAGCTGAGTCTGATAAAAGCTGAGCCTGAAATGTCGTAAAATAATAATCATATCGGAACCAACATGGCTTTTCCTGTGGCATGGCCCTCAGGCCAAGCTTTACAGTTGCCCCACAGGTGGTATCCAACAATATAGGTCGATGCTGTCATACACGACAGAAAAGTACTCTAGTTAATATTTTTATTTTCATTTATTCCTTTCAGACGGCTTGCAATCCAGGTTTGGAACAACAGCGTTTTTTTTCCCAAATCATTTATCCTTGTTGAAAGCAGTCGTTGTTGTTGTCGTTAGCCGTTAGCTAAAGCTGACAGACGGCAAGATTTAGGCCGTTGTGCACTGGGTCGGGTCTGTTGAAATGATGGAACAGAGGCCGTGCTGCTGTGAGCGTAACAGTGCAGAGCTCAGGGTCAGACGTGTGCAGTGGAATAACACGGCATTCACTTCATCTTAGTAGCTTGTAGATCCGCGCTGATTCAGTAGCAACCGAAATGACGAGTAGTTCGATAATGTGTACATTATCATTTGCACACTTGGATAGTATTGTAATATATACATATACTGTGTGAGATGTGAAACACAAAAACACTTACTGGTCTGATTTATATATGATCTTTATAGTTCAAACCTTCAATATTTCTAATGATTTGTATTTGTTTTACAGTGATGATGAGCAACAGGCTGCTGAAGAGCCTGAGGAGCATCCCACCCAGCAACAGACAAGGAGCTCTGCAGAGAGAAGCAGGAGGAAGCCATGAACCACAGGGCCTTCCTGCAGGAGCTCACAGCCCAGTTACAGAGTGGCCACTTATCCTCCGTTCTCTGATCAACCTGATGCAAGCAGGAGGGCCTCGTATGGACCTAAGACCTGTGTACACTGCAGGCGGACCAGACAGGTCAATCAGAGTACCACATGGAAGTGTTAGGAGTGTGGTGTGGCCCTCCGTGTCACTGCTGAGAGGAACTGCTATCAGGCATGGCACAGCTATCTTTTTGTAGAAAAACTCCAGGACTTCTCTGTAAAAAAAATGAAAA
The DNA here is from genome assembly GCA_916701665.1 of Sebastiscus tertius. Taxonomy (NCBI): domain Eukaryota; kingdom Metazoa; phylum Chordata; class Actinopteri; order Perciformes; family Sebastidae; genus Sebastiscus; species Sebastiscus tertius. Next base: position 29,047 of record CAKAOH010040814.1, on the reverse strand, counting down.
TATTTTTTGATGTATGTTGGTTAGAATGATTATCCCCTCCACCCCCCTGATTCCCAACACTTCGGAGAACATTTTTTAAAAGCCCTAAACCTTGTTCCTTATTGTTCTCTGTGTGGTTTGAATACATTTCTGTGAGATTCATTTTGTTTTTGTCTCTTGTATTTATGGTAATTTTAATTATTTATACATTCATGTGACATCACTGCAGCTTACATATTCTGATAGCCTTTTTGTCCTGAAAAAAAAAGATGTAAATGTCATGATTGTGCATTACCGTGTTGAGATTCTATCTTAATTATTACAAAAGGAGACCTGTCTTAACAAAAATAACAAAAAAGTGGCTTAGACTCCAGAGGGTTAATAATAGTCTCATGGCTGTAGACTTAGCTTTGTTAATCTTTGTGTCAAACTCACTCTCTCATGCTTGCACATGGATTTAGCTTGTGGTTATAAACAATTGAGGAGTGGGCCTTTAAAAATTCTGTATTAATTCACTATATTATCTCCGCTCGTGTGTCTCTGTGCTGCATGATCTTGCATGTGTTTACACGCCATCTGCATGTCGGCATGTGTCCGCATGTCCACCGCAGCCCTAAATCGGTGAGCTGCGGAGACGTGTTTAAATGCACGGCCGCGGACTGGAATCCCACTCATCTGCTCTGGAGTGAGCGCGGGCATACAAACAGGAACCCCCCGGGAGCCGGTAATATGTTAAACGATCTGACTCCGGTCCTGCTCAACCTTATCCAGCCCGGGCAAAAAAAAAGAGATATGAGAGTGTGATGTGTTGTGCTTGTGCGTGTCCCTGCGACAAGAGTTGTGTGTATGTGTGGGTATTATGAGCAGAGCAGTGCCTTGAGATGAATGACACTAAGCCAAGAGAGAGAGAGAGAGAGAGAGAAAAAAGATGGGAAAAAAGAGAGCGGCTGAGAAAAAGGATGCAAATAACCAAGACAGGGACTGGATGAAATTGACTGGAATTGCTCCTTTGGTGTGGTGTGCAAGGGAGAGCTGCCTTTGTGTGAGCAGTTCAAAGGCGGTGGATATATCTCTCCCGGCAGTAATGCGGCCACATATATACATAGATATGGTGTGATCCACGTATATACTCACACAGATAACAGCAAAGGTGTGTTTCAACTAACACAGGATCAGAGAGCAAATGATGGCTGCCGGTGAGAAAGTGTCAGACTGAGACTTATCAGCTTGTCCTCCACCTGTTTCTGGTACACCGGAGGGAGCGGAGAGCGAGATAGAAGGAGCATCAGGAGATATAGAGACAGCGAGAGAATGAGAGAATAGGGGGATAAGAAGAGTGAAGAGGAGATACTAAGGAGAGGAAGGTTTAAACAGGCGCACATAGAGGGGAAGGAGAAAGGGGGTCTAGAGAGTGAGACAGAGCCACGGGGAGGAGGAGAGAGCAGAGAAAACAGATAATGGCTGCAGAGAGAAAAGAGAGATGGAAAGTGAATGAGAGTGCTATCTTAGGAAAGGGGGAGGAAGGCTAGAGAGGAGGAGATGGAGAGGAAAGGAAAGCTCAAGAGGCAGAAAAAGGTCGAAATGGACAAGAAAGATAGCAACAGTTTGAGAGATAGACAGCGAGTGGAGGGTGGGTGGCAGAAACAGAGAAGTGGATGTCTCAGGCCATTTCCTGTGATGATAGCCAGAGGCTTATTTTTCACCTCGCTCCAATCGCCACCCCTCACCCCCCCCCCCCGTCTCTGCCACCCACCCTCTCCCAGCCAAGCCAACACACACACACACACACACACACACACACACACACACACACACACACACACGCACACACACTCACTCACACGCTGCCATACAATTTGATTGCGAAGCGTTAACCTCTGTCTGGCTACTGTAAAATGCACGGCCGCGCGGCGATAATGGAGTCCGGGAGCAGCAACACATGTTTCTCAGCCCCATTCAGCCTCGCTCAACAAGTGACTGCTTGAAAATAATTACATCTCATTTTATTCATTGTCAGTGAATTACCTGCTTGAGTGGCCGCGCACAATGGCACCCCGAGATGTGGATACATGGGCGGGGCTGGGAGCCGTGGGCTCGGGAGTCTGTGTGAGTGTTTAAATGTATGTTGGTGTGAATGGCTGCACACAGACCCCGTTCTGCTCTATTCAGAGTATGAGAGTGTGTAATTATGTCTGTACACAAGTATGCTGTTAGGTGTTAGCATGCTGTTAACACGTACGTTATCTAGTGTTTACAGATTTTCATCAAAAGATGCCTGCAATTTTTTTCAACCAATAGTTAAATTTTTTGTGAATTAAGCTTTATTGTAAAAAGTTAGATGGGTAACACTTCAGTTTACATGGCTGCAGATTTCATAGTAATTAGGTGATAATTAGCGAGTAACCTCTTTGAAATTTCTTTGGAATTACTGCCAAATTATTTACCTCAAAATGTATCAAAAATTACTTCATCATAAACATTATTTAATAATTATATTATCACCTAATTACCATGAAATTTGCAGACCTGTAAAATGAAGTGTTACCGTTAGATGAGAAGATTGAAACCACTAAGCTACAGCCAGGACGGTTATCTTATCTTAGCATAAAGACTGGAAACAGCTAGCCTACATGTAGCTTGTTGCATGCAGTGCACTAAGTGCATGCATGGTTCTCTGGGAGATTCATAACGGAGATTCATAACGACGCAGTGCCAGTGTTTTTTGCGCCGTGGCTGTATGAACATTAAATCTATGTGGAGATGATCTAAATGTTCAGATGAAGGCTGTGATATGTGTAAATAATAAAATAATCATTTATTAGTAATAATGCAGGCTGCACGGTGGTACAGTGGTTAGCTCTGTCACCTCAAAGCAACAGTGTCGTAGGTTTGAATCCCGACTCGGGGCCCTTCTGTATGGAGTTTTTGCATGTTGTCCCCGTGTTAGCGGGGGTTTTCTCCAGGTTCTCAGGTTTCCTCCCACAGTCCAAAGACATGCAGGTTAATTGTTGACTCTAAATGTCCCGTAGATGTGAATGTGAGCGTGAATGGTTGTCAGTCTCTATGTGCCAGCCCTGTGATAGTCTAGAGACCTGTCCAGGGTGTACCCCACCTTCGCCCGATGTCAGCTGGGATCGGCTCCAGCCCCCTCGCGACCCTGAACAGGATAAGGGTTTACTGATAATGAATTGATGAATTAGTAATAAAAATGATCCAAAATAATGTCAAATTGCATAGTTTTAAGTCAAAAACCTTCAAATTATCTTGGGGGAGTTATCCCCAAACCCAATATCATCTGGTATCACTGTATAGATTCGGAATGTGTCTCTTTATCGTGCTGCATAATATGTAGGAGCATCCTGACTGGGATGACACTATGGGTAAATATACAAATACACCACCTTAACCCTATAATGTTCCAGTTTGAATATAAGTGGAGTATTATTGGCTTTCTACAGAAGATGCATAGCCCAAGTATAATAATATAGCAATAAAACACAGTATAACATGCTCTAAGAAATAATGAATAAATAGGAATAAGTTGCAAGAGATTGCTGATACCGGCGGATACACACGCCAACATGTGAATAAGAAAGTACTGGTACTTATTTTTTTCCACTTCAAGCACCGATTGCATGTTTTTAAGAGCAGCTAACTGATCTTATTTACCAGCCACACACTCAAACACTCTGTAAAACACACACGATTAAAGGACTGTAAAAATATATGCTAGCTGAGCAACATAATGCAACAGCCTCATAATGTAACAGGCTGCTAGCCTCCTTTTTCCATTCAAAGAGAACATCTGATGTTCTGAATATGTAGCCTACATCCATCCAGTCCTCCAAAATAATATGACCACCTAACATATTTAATATATTCATTTTTTTAAAAATATTTTATGGACAGATAATAGTGCAGTATCATTCTTCCCATCCCAACAACATTTCTATTGTTTTATTTCTATTTCCAAAACAATGTCACCCTACACCTTTAAAAGGAGCAGATTGGTTTAAACTGATTTTCCCCTCAGATTTGATTCCCTTATGAAACCAAATTCGCTGTGATTCCTGTTGCAAGAGGACCCCATCACCACAGTTTATAGCAAACAAGGCGCTTTTGTAATGTTGTCAGCTCAGAAATAGGCTCCACTAATGGAATAGAAAAATGGCAAAAAAAAAATGCAAATGAGGTGTTGGTTATATGCCACTTTTAGATCTTTACTTGTTGTTGCTTTTTTTAAATAAACAAAATAAACACTTTCCTTTTTAATAGAAACTGAAAATAATGAGTCCTAATTGTGTATCCTTTCATGTCATTGTTGAGTGCACAATACGGGTTACCTTACCAGTGAGCGTGGGTGTACAATATGAGGTACATTACGAGTTAACCTTTCCTTTGTGTGAGTGTGTGTGTGAGAAGTATGTGTGTGCTACTGTTTGCTCAGACTATTGGAGAGCAGACGACTGGAGAGGGGGAGAAGATGTAGTTGTAAATATTTAATGTCGTCCATGCGCTATCGTTGCCCTGCATTAGACCTGAGGCAGAAATGAACACCCGACTCTTATGACCGGCTAGCGTCGGACAGCATTTGGCTAGGAGACAACAGAGACAAAAAAACGCAGGGGAGAATAAATCTAGAAAATTGCTCTTTCTCTCTCTCTGGATTTATTTTGTTTGTGGCGCGGAGGCGTAATGGTTCAATAAAGTGTGCAATAAAATGTGAGGAAGAGATGTGAGCAGTGAGTTGACTGTGCAAAGTCCCAGAAATTTTCAACACTTCTGATATCTGACTGGAGAGATTTCTTTGGATACGGTCGAGCAATAACTGATGAATGACAAGATATTATCAGGTAAATATGATAAATGTTTAGACGTAGAGGACGTCAAAACATCGGCTTTTAGGGGAAAATTGTTATGGATTTTTCTGGTCGTGGCCTTAAATAACTTCTCTCTCAAAACCTCTTAAGGGGGAAGGAGTGGGTGGTTGTAGCTGACACAAGACTGTCCCGTCTCCTACGTACAGACAACCAGGATTCTTTCAACCAAGCTGATGATCTCTCCTTGATTTAATTGTCACGTTACTTCTGCATTAAAATTACGCCACATCCGGTGTTATTTTAGACACGAGAACAATTTCTTCCCTCAGGCCGTCACTCTGATGAACACTCAGTTCTAATCAGTCATACACTGTCAATAACTCTCTAACACCAAATATCCGCTGCTTTGCTGTCTTTAATGTACATTTTTAGATTATAATTTACAGTCTCTAATGCAAATTTTTTTGCAATATGTACATATCATCTGTCACTTTATGTACATACTGTAATATGTACATATATGTCACTGTAAATCATTTTTCGTAAGTGATCATACGAACGATTGTATGAGGATACTTTGCTCAGTGTCACCAACATCTTTCCCAATTCATCATCTATGGAGCAGTTCTACACTCTAGACTTCATGATGTCACAAATTTTTAGCTTTGGTCTCTACTTCATGGATTTGGGAGAGAATTCTTCATGTTATCTAATATTTTTGGACTGTCTTAGGCCATAGGAATAACAATTAATGAATTTTGAAAAGAGGCGTGGTTCCCCTTTAAATGCCCAAAACGCTCCATAGAGCTGAGGGGAACTGCAGAGTCGGGTGATACTCTGGGTTCGTCGCTACAAGCAACACCTTTCACCTTACGCTGAGTCATTTCACAGATTGTTAAAATAGACATATTGATTAGCGCAGCTTTACCCAGTAGTGGTTTTGTGTACGTGTGTGTGCGCATGTCTGTGTGTAACTTGTGTTTTCAGCACATATTTGCAGCCCGTTCGCACAAAAAGGTGTATAAAGCCACAATAATGCATTTAGTGTGCAATAAAAAACGCCTTTCTCGATTTCCAGGCGTCATTTGTACACCATGTATCCTGCATTGACTGCTTTGTAATCGTAACTGCTTCTGGTGGGCGGGTGGTGAGGTGGATGGGTCCAACGAACACCAGACTTTTATCCAGGAATCCGGTGTTCGAGACTGGTGTTTACCGATGTTTTGTTTTCTAAGTTAAAGGGACTGTTTGTAACTTTCAGAAATGCTTGTTAACAGTGACACCTGTGGCAGTGAAGTCAACGAAAGTCAGCGTCGGGTTCGCGCTTGCTCGCTCTAAATAGACATGAACGAACATCGCTCAAAACAGTGAGGCGACACACGTCAGCTAAAACCACAATATCACTCTATATTTCAGCTGATTGGCAGCAATGTTAGCTGACCAGACGAAGGTCTCTCCATGAATCAATGCTGGCTTTTCCTGCTCAGCCTCCGGTGTCTCCCTCCGGAGGCTGAGCAGGAAAAGCGAGTCGTGCCGGCGCTGAGCAGGAAGAGAGACGTTACCGTCTCCGACCGGGTGCCGCTGATAACGTTTCTCGCTGCGGAGCCCCGTCACTTCACAAGACACGGAAAACCTCTGTTGGTCTGGAGGAGCTGCAGCAGTTATTTCTCCACAAATGTCCACTGTACATTTACTAGATATTCTCAGAGCTACTAACTCTTCTGCAGTGTGTAGTGAGCGCACGTTCACGTTTAGAGGTGGAGCGAAGGCTGTCTGAGTGAAGGCAAGCAGGCAGAGGAGGAGAGGCTCCGGCCACACGCGAGCGCGCATACCGACCCGGTACATTTATACACTTAAAAAGTTACAAACAGTCCCTTTAAGTAAGTAACGTTTGTCACGTGATGATTGTCACTTGTTTTTTATTGACGTTTGTGAAGTGTTTTCCATAGTTGGGTACCTCTTCCGTATATATTTTACTTAGTTTATGTACTTATTTTGAGCCCAACAAACACTGGACTTTTATTCAAGAAACTGGTGCTCGAGACCGGTGTTATTTGGAAGTTACGTTAGTGCCATTTTGTTTGCCATAGTTGTGTTACGTTGATTTCCATACGTATTTTACTTAGTTTACGTACTTATCTTAAGCCCAACCATGACATTTCCCTTACCCTAACTAAGTGGTTTTCTTGCCTAAACCTAAGTTAGACCTCTGCTGCAGTTTTCTTGCCTAAACCTAACTGTGGACATTTGCGTGGCGTGCGAATTACACACTAAAAAAGGCTAAAATGCGTATTCATGACACGTGGCATGTCCTCGTAATGTTGTGCTATTTATATGCCTTCCTGTGAGACCGGCTTGACAATTGTGTGTCTGAAAGATTTTCCAGAACACTGAGTGTAAAAAACACGACCTGACAATAATCTCTCAACCCTTTCAGCTTCATTTTGTAAACTGTAAAAGAGACATACTGACTAAACTTCCACCCTATTAAAACTTCTGTCCTTTTTCGTCTTTTAATTGGGTGCTGTTGGTCAGTATTGGTAAGAACTGGTGTCTGCACAGCTGATTTTGGAATAACTGTCGTCACTTTTTCCCCCTCGGGAGAAGCCTGGCTGTGTGATTCTCCATCTCTCCAGACCTCTGCTGCATCGATAAGAGCCCTGCTGGCTTTTCCCCCTCCCTTGGCTGCTGCAGTGAGCCCATTTGGAAAAGATGTTTCTACACTTTGGGTTTCTACCAGCATCAATAGCAATATTATCACTCCCTCTCCTTCTTCTTCTCCCCATCGACTTTATTGCCCCGTCTCTCCACATGCCTTGCTTTCTGTTTTTTGGGAAGTTGATATTGCTGATGTGATGTGAATGCCACGCATTTTTTTTCCTTCGCCTTTGGGGTTTCTCTCGTCTGACCTAGCAGTTTTTTTTTCTGTGTCCTATATCAAGTTGTCAGCCTTGGCTGTCCACCATCCAGTATGCTTGCCCTCGCTCGCCCATCTGTCTCTGTCTCTCTTACTCTGTTAATCCTGCCTTCTTTCTTCGCTCTCATCAGTTTTGAACACTCTGGTATTAATGTACTTCTACAGTGACCAGCCAGAAAAAACAGAGAAACCTTATTTTTACTGGCCAATCTTTGCATGTTTTTAAGCATTTTCACTTGTAAAGAAATTATATGAAATCACACAAATAAAACAACGAAAATGACACTGTATATAGTCATATGAATAGCCATAAATCATGTTTACTTTCTATTCTAAATTAGCAGCAACTAATACTAACTTGTAACTCCTATAATTTGTCTATTGTGAATATCCACTAAAAGAAACAGTACTGCTGAGTTAACCTTCTGCCATCAACAGTTTTTAACCAGGCTGGGTGAAACAGGTTTAAAACTATATTATTGAATAGAAGTCTGAAACCGTTTTGACCTCCCATTATCAATGGGCAATCCAATGAAGGTTTTCTAATATTTTTGAAGTGCCTCACATTCCATTATTTTTGAGGACTCTTGTGTCCAGAGAGCAGACAGTAATTCCTGGCTTCTCCTCCGTCTTTCTTCCCTCGCTCTCTCTCCTATTTTCCTCTCTGCTCTCTCTCTCTCTTCATTCTGCCATTAGTTCAATCACATTATTGGCATTTCTGCCAAAGCGCTGCACAAAATGCAGTTTCAAACACCAGTAATCAACAATGCCCTCTCTCTTTTCTCCCTCCTCCTCCTCTCTTCTCCATTCCAGACAATGGCTGGCGTGGACAGACAATGTACAGCTGTCATCTTACCCCCCCTCCGCCCCCACCATCCCCTCCATCCCTTGACTCCACCTCCACTAACATCTGTTGTGTCCAGTCAGGCTTTGGGCAGAGTTAGTGAGGGGGTGGATGCTGAGGTCAAACCAATCTCTATGCAGATTGTAATGACTTCCTGTGTCCAAGCCACCCCCCTCTCCTTCCCCCGTCTTCTTCTTCTTTTTCTTCTTCTTCTCTCTCTTGGTGGAGCTCCCAAGGGGCTGCTGGGAAGGATGTCTGAACTCTGAATGGGTCTCTGTTACCGACAAGCTGCTGTCCAGCCAGATTCCCACCATCATTACCACAGCGGACGAGCCTGAGAATGATATGTGCACGGGCGAGCATTCGCACACGCAATACACACACCGACAGCATAAAGTACAACTATGAAGTACACAAAGTTTCAGTTACTGCCTGATGGTCAAGACAAGCAATTAAAGCCACTCTGAACAGAGATCAATCATTGGTACCAGACTGAGTCGGTACCAGACAGACTGAGTTTCCAGCACCTCTAAAACCCCGCTGGGATTGTCAGTGGATGCTTGCAGAATATTTCCAAAGGCCCCATTTTACACTTGCCATTCCAAGTGTCTTGTATCTGGATAAAACCCAGATTACACTTCGCCACATACAGTATGTGCGTCTCTGTTGGCCAGATTACAAATCTGATTGCAATCTTTCCTTGGTTTTCCTGGGCCACATCAGGATCGGCCCTCCTCCCAGTCTAGATGGAGGTGGTGATGTGTACCTGAAGCTCTTTGGTTAACTGTCAGAAACCCAGAAGAAGAATAACTTCTGCACCTTTACTGCAGTTTAGTTACAACAACGGTTTAGCTAGCGTTAGCTAACAACTATCCGTAACAGAAACACATGGCTGAATTGTATTCATGAACTAACGAGTAAGACACAAGTTCATGGTCTTCACAGGCTCTAAGTCCCGCTGCTCCCCGACCCACACAGATCATTCAGTGGTTGAACTGGTCAGGGATCAGATGAACACTGTAGTGTATTTGACCAAACCACCTCCGGAGATGGTTTGAGCAATTGGATTTCAATCCGTCTTGAATGCTTCTTGGATGACGGGTTAAGTGTAAAAGGGGTCAAAGATTGTGAGCGGTTGTAAGGCGAAATAGAGTCAGCGCCTGCGTTAAAGTTGAAACAGAAAGAAATAAAATCTGTTGGATGTCAGACATTGAATTAGGAACCATGGGAAGGGGGGGCAGATGAGCCGCTGAAATCAATATGTGCACTGGTTTGGTAATTTTAGAATTTGCACATTCAGGAGTGCCCCTAAGCAGTGGCCTGATCATTAACTCTCACCAACTCCAGACATCAAGGTCAGGTATGTTGGAATCATCTGAATTATTTCGGTCAGTCTAGTGTGTTCAAAATTATGGCTTAAAGCTGAAGTAGGCAGATTGGAGCAAATATGATTAAAAAAAAGTTGCATATTTTCACAGACCGGAGGAAAACCACCAATCAAAGTCGAGCTGGAGCCTTTGCCGTCTCTGAGCAGCTGTCAATCACTCGCGTACTGCGACCAAAGCCATGTTGAGATTAGCTGAGGAAATACCAAGCACCGCCCACCAGCCGGAGCAAAGCGAGAAATAGTCATTACAGTAACAGAATATTGATTCATATTTGATCAGCGCTGCCTAGTTTGACTGTTTGACTGATCGGAGTTTATGAGTGATTGACAGCTGCTCGGAGACGGCAAGGCTCCAGCTCGGCTCTGATTGGTTGTTTTCCTTCGGTCTGTGAAATCTTGCAGATGCCGTTAGGAGCACCGGAGGACACAGATTACCTGTCTCATGCACTACTGTCAAGCTATAGTGACCGTTTTATAAATATAACTTATTTTTGAATCATATTTGCTCCAACCTGCCTACCCCAGCTTTAACATTTTTGGTTGGGAGTGAAATCTCCCCCAAATGAACAGACGTTACATTTGGTACAGATACTCATGGATCCAACAGGATGTGCGAATTGCCCAACATTTTGGTTTATACCAAACACCTGCAGAATGAATGATATTCCCATCAGCCTCAGCAGCAAATGTTAGCACGCTAACACAATAAACATGGTAAACTTTCCGTCTAAACATCCGTACGTTAACATCGTCGTCGTTGTTGTTGTCAGCATAATGACATTGGGAGTTTAAATGTATCCACAGAAACAGTTTGTTTTCCAACCTGCTCCGGTGGCATTCCCTCAGTCAGGGAGGGCATGTTTTATCTCAAGCTGCCATCTAATTAAGGAAGAAATGAGTGCGCCACAGGGCTCTGACTAGACCTTGAACATTATCATCTTTCTCTCAGATACCCTCGGTCGCTGCGGTTTTCCTTTAGGAGCCTCGTCTTTGGTTGTAGCGACGCATGATCTCCCCCTCCATTTGTCTGTCTGGCTAATCAGCCAGGCCGTTCACGTGGAGATGGCAGCTATCCACCAAGGCAACTCAGGGAAGGGCGATCCGCTCATTACCATGACTCTTTCTTAATCATTCTGTCCTTCTCTTCCTTTTAATTTTACAGTTCTTTACTCTCTTATTGCGGCGCCTTTTTTTCCCTTTGAGTTCTTTCTCTTCATTTTCATTCTTCCTCTGGCTCCATTTCTCTGTCTGGCTGAAAAACCACTGAGGACCTGCCAGTTCTTGGAGCCATTCGGCTGCATCTTATGTGTCTGCCTCCGAGTCCCAGCTCGGTGGGGGTGAGACGGAGGACAACCGTGTTACATTTGAGTTAACAGGCAGCGCTGGCGGGACGCGTCGCCACGGGCCCTTTATGCCGAGCGGCCCGCGATCGCTTAAGCAGAACTCAGACAATGAATGACTGGTGACAACATGGAAATGATAGCAGTGCGGATACTGGTTAGCCAGCTGTGAGGGCTGGCTGTTAAGTGGTGTTACTGTCTCATGTCTGCCACTTCAGCGAGCTGCTATTAGCACGTCATGAAATATGCTGCTGCTGCTTCTGCTAATGGTGGGTGGGGGGATGATGTGCATGTGAAGCCTGTTGAGTCAGATGGGACTTTATGGCCCTGTTCAGACCTGGCATTAGAATACGTCTTGGGTGATCTGATCACTAGTGGAAAGCTTTAAAGGGGACACATCATGCTCATTTTCAGGTTCATACTTGTATTTTGTGTTTCTACTAGAACATGTTTACATGCTGTAATGTTCATTATGCTGTCTGCTTGGATATACCTGTATATACCCTCTGTCTGAAACGCTCCGTTTTAGTGCATTTCAATGGAATTGCAACATAATCTATAATAATTAATTTCGGGGCGGCTTAGGTTGTATTTTGGGGAGGTTCTGGGAGGATGGTATAAAAAGTTAGTTTAGAGCCCTGGTAAGATTACAGGAATGCCAGTAGTAATATCCTACATATTCATGAATTTGGGTACATTTTATTAACCTCTGGACCTCCATGCTACCGACACCGCTGCCTTTGCCAGGTAACAGCGTCGTATAGAGCTTCAGAGAGCCGGGGATGAGAGCGAGCAAGCGGACGGGGTGGGTGTGAGCTCTGTGCCGAGCACCGGAATAAAAACACAGACACATCACTGACAGTATGATGATAATGCACTTCCTGTGCCTAGTCTGACAGTCTGTACTGTAGATATGTAACCTATATATAATATATATTTTAATAAAATACAGTTGTACCGACAGAATACAGCAGAGCACCGAAGTCTTTTACACGCCGTGAGGCTCGCATCTGCCTGTCTATTCACATAAGGAGTGCAGTAAGACCCCGCCAATCCCAGCGGGACATCAGTTGAGTAGGTGGTCCTTAATGTGGCCCAGGACACATTCGTGTACACACTGCTAAAAGAATGTGGCCATATGTGTCCCAGACCGCCTCCGAATGGGATCTGAGCGATCCGATCTCGATGTGTCCTCAATGCGTCTTGAGTGCGTTCACACCTGTACTTAGAGCTGTCCACTTGTGATCGGACACAGTTTAAAGCCAGGTCTGAACAGGGCCTATGATGCCGTGAAGTGGTCCGAAGGGTCAGTTGTCAGACACACCTTAAGACACACGTGTATACACACATACATATATACAAGCATGCAGCTGTGTAATCACCAACAACACTGCCACATATGTGCGTAGGTCCCCAGCAGAGAGGGTTAAAGTGGGCACAGCTGCCTGGTGTCGCCTGAGGAATGCAGGCTGTCAGCCATGACGGTTAGAGGAAGCCAATGTGTCTGACACGTGTGACTATCTGTGTATGTTCACATGTATAATTACGTTATGAGAGATGTCAATTGCTTTATTAGCCTCTATTGATGCTAAAAAACTTCTCAGGGAGGCAAAACTAATGCTCACATTTTCACAATAAAGACAGCAGGCTAATTAGAGCAGAGCTGCAATAAAAAACACATCAAGGGAAAATTAAATGTATCACCCTGAAAAGTTCTTCGCAAATGTGTACAATTATCTCCTGAAATGGCGATCCATTCCCTCCAAACTGTGAACATTAAACCACAAAACAAAAGACCGTTTAGACAAAACGAAATCATCCACACACATAAATCTCTTTCATCTGGAAGACAAACAGCATCAACTATATAGACAGGATCACCCGTAAATATCATCTCACAATTGTCATATTTCATGAGAGAATGAAATATGACCAACACACTACCGAGATGCTTATAAATCAGAAACCGACTTTTAGTATTCAGTACACTCAATGTCATGACCCTTTTCCATTAAATTAGTGTAAACTGAATGTATACTACAGAACAGATGTTAAGGAAACCACTGCATGTAGGTACAGGCGTTAAAGTTATACTTCACATAGACCAATCATATCAAGACTGTGCTCAAGAATCAAGTCATTTACACATTACTCATACCATGTTTTACTTGGTAACTACAGTGATTTTGTATTGAGGTCTAAGCGCCACCAAAACCTGGGTGACAGTACTGTGCCTAAACAATTTGGGGTTAAGTATCTTGCTCAAGGACACTTTGAAATGTAGACTGGAAGAGCCGAGGATCAAACCACCGGCCTTTCCGATTGATGGCCAACCTGCTCTACTTCTGAGCCACAGCCGCGCAGCAAATTTTACACAGTGGCCAAACGATGGTACTACAACTTCCGTGTCCGTCACGTGATGCCCAAAAATACTTTTTCCTATAGACTTACGTTGGAATTTCTTTACAGATTAAACAAAAAAAAAGATTCATTGTGTTATTTTGCACCTTTAGAGGTGCTGGTAGGTAGATTTTTCAGCTTTGGAGAAAGCTAGGCTAGCTGTTTCCCCCTGATTCCAGTGTTTATGCTGAGCTAAGCTAACTGCCTGCTGGCTAGCTCAAAAGTTAAAGCTAGGGTAATCTTGAGAAACTAGCAAGAGTATGCCTGATTAAAAAATGATCCAACTGAAAAACCCAGCCCAGTGATGCCAACTCTTTTCCAATGAAAGTAGCTTACAGCACTTGCTTCAAAAGTCGCTAAATCTTGCGAGAAAGACGTTAAGTCAGCAACACTGACAGCCCGTCCCTTCAGGCCTCCCTCCAAAGCCACTCCCCAAAATTATCATTATGAACATAAGCAACTATGGCAATTGTTAGTACTCAGCTGTCAAGCTAACTGCTTGTGGAAGACTCTGGTGATGCGCAATGGTTGCACCAAGCCCCTAGGAAGTGCGCTGGTCGTTGATTCCAACTTTCGTAGTGACCAAACGGTGGTACTGCTACTTCAGTGTCCGTCAAGTGATGCATTGGGCCCAAAAATACTTTTTCCCATAGACTTAGACCCAGCGGATAATTTTTTTTGAGGTGAATTAACTCCCCAGTACGAACACCTAAATAGCCCTTATTTAAAAAATTACGTTTTTAAAGTTGTAAAATGAACTAATAGCCGAATCCAGAGTTATTTCCCTTCCTCTGTTCAGGCTGGAGCGCAAGCCATGCTGACGGCGTGACGTTGGGACCCCGTGACCAAGTCATGTGACCGAGCGGACGCTACTGCGCATGTTCCATGTGCCTAAGATCCGGATACTTTTCCAGACGGAAGTCGAGCCATTTAGGCGTCACTGAGCAACTTTCACAGGAATGTACGGGAACCCCGCCTCCAACACTGTATCCAGTTCTCTTAATATATCCATGGGTTGCACGGGCCGAGTGTGCGCAGGTAGACAGGTAGGTAGGCAGGCAGGTATGACAGTCCTGCGACAGCCGCAGATAGCGGATTTGTTTTCTTTTTTTTTTTAGAGCATTTTATGTATTGATTGCTGTTGGAATGTGATGAAAAACTTCAACAAATAAAACAAAACATGTTTTTGAAGAAGCTTTAATACACAGCAAAGTGGTATCGATATTCTTATCTAACTCTCGGCAAGAAAGCAAATTCTCTAAAACGTCCAACTAGTCTTTTCAGTCAGTTCCAGGAAGAGGGTTGTGATTACATAAAAACAAATGTTAGGCTACTTTAGAAGGTGCGACACACTATCGTGGGAAGATGCGGTCTCAATGTGCTAATTATTACTGATTAAAATCATAATGACATTACTCATCATTAATCAAAACTCCTAACAAATGAATCTTTTATCTGCCATCGGTATCTTGTACAGAATTTGTAAGAAAGAAGGCAACTGTACCACAGAACTAACATTTCCTTCACCATGCAGCCTGAAGTCTAAATCCTTTCTCCCTTTGTTATGGCTGCACAACTGGTAGCCACTGTAGAGAATTAATCACAGGCCTGTTTAGAATTAGCCAAGGCCTTCTCACAATTATTCACAACTGAACAAGGTTCTGGTAAAGTGTCCTTGCTTTTGTAGCTAATGAAAAAGTTCGGGAAGTTTTGCTCAACAGTGGCAGTGTGTGATTCCAAAAAAAAAACCCTGAGCTTTCTAGTGGAAAGTGGTTCTATACAACCTGTCCTCACTCCCTACTCGTCAAATAACGCCGTTTGTTTGTGTCCCGTGTGAAACTAAAAGTAACGTTAACTTGATTTTGTCACGTCAGTCTTTAGTCGACATGACTTGTCGGTATCGTCAGTCCGTTGGACACTTGACGGGCTGCCACTAGACACAAGGCAATATGCACCTGTTTGGACGAACGCTTTCCCTTGTGGGCTGCTGCTCCCACTTTCAAACTCCATGGTGGCTCATTTGGAAACTTTCTTCTCTTATATCACGAAAATAGTTCACCGTAATGTGTTTCTCAAAACATTTTATGCGATTTACGCCATCCAGTTGTTAAATCTGTCTTTATTTTGGATCGACAACAGTTAGTTTAAAAGTTTCTAGGGAGTTTCCAGAGGCGGCGCGTCCAGATGCCTCTGATTTGCATAAAGTAGCCTAGACCTCAACTTTATGCGAATGAGGAACGGCCAACATGATGCCCCGTCTCTTGAATCGCGCCACCACACGCTACCAGAATGCATTGCAAGGCTGCTTACATAGACAATGAATAGGAAGCGTGGAAAGGACGGCGGCTGTGGACATGTACCATGAGCTATGTGAGTTGTTTAATGTCGTCAGCCCCGTTAGTCACGTGAGTCGCTAGTCAGTGAAGTTAACGTCAACCACGACTGTTTCCTAACCCTACCTAAGTGGTCGTGTTGTCTAAACCTAACTTCCTGTGAAAACGGAAGTTAATTTTGAAAGGACACTATGCATGTAACAAGCGTATATTGACACGACGTCCCTGGTCTGTCCAAAACTAACACAAGACATTGACCAAACAGAGATATTTGACGAGTTGAGAGTGAGAATGTGTTGGTCTGCAAGTAAACCAACAGGTAAAGGGAAACTAAAATGTAATCGTTGGTCGCCAGGTGTGTTATGCGATGTCTGACAGATGTTAATGTGTGTTTGTGTGTGTTGAGCAGGCTGTCACGGTGGGCAGGCAGATAGCAGCAGCAGAGCAGAATAGAGGAGACTCACAGTTGTTTACTCCAGAAGAAAAAAAAGGGGACTGAGAAGTGTTGAGGGCGGATAAGCAGCCGTCTCCTTAATTCCTCACTGAGAAAGTGTGTTTGCTCCTCTGAAACTTCTTGTCAAAAGCCTCTCTTAACCGCCCCTCCGGCCAGCCATGACTTTGTAATGTCAAGAGAGGAGAGAAAGAAGAAGATTAGAGGGGAAAAAAAGGGATGAGGGAAGGCGATGGAAATAGGAGAGAGGAAGAGAAAAGATGGGAAGAGGAGACAAGAAGTTAGGGGGATGAGACAAAAGGCGAGGTGTGGCGATATGTGGGGGAGACCTCTGCTACTGTGTCAATGCTATACGTCCCTACAAGCAGTTAAAGTGTAGAGGGGATTAGAGGAAGCAGAAAACTAGGTTGGACTAGGATGAGTACTGAATTAGAACAGGACCCCTGAGAAGGAGGAGAGAGACGAGAGAGGGGAGGAAGACGAGGAGAGGAGAAAAGGGGAGACATGGAGCAGGACAGAAATAGAAGACAGGAAAAGACACCAGTCAGCCGGGCGGAAGAGGAAAGACAGAAATAGAGAGGGGGAAAACAGATGGATGGAGGGAGAGGGGGAGGGAGGAGGGAGGACGGAGGGGAGGCAGCAGTGTGAGTGATGAGGAAGGTGAAGAGGAGGGAGGGACGGAGAGAAGAGAGAGATAAGTAGCCAACCATTACCTGGCACATACAGATGTGAAATGAGTTATAGCCCTGAGACATGGATTTACACAGCTCCCACTGTGTGTGTGTGTGTGTGTGTGTGTAAGCTTGTATTCCCATGTTGTGAGGACACAGATCTGTTGACACAGTGATGTCATGGGGACTCACCTCCCATCTGAGGACAAGAAGCTGCTCCACACACAGGCAAGCCATTAAGGTCTTATGGCTAAGACTTGGTTAAAGGGCCAATCCACCAATCGTACACATGAGGATCTGTTTACTTGTCATAAGTCGAATAGTCGTAATCTCTTTTCCTTGACCTTGATACAAAACGTCATGAGGTCAAGGGAAGATGTGAAGGAGAATTCTTAAGGACTTAAGCCGACACACCAAGCAAACAGTTGGCCATCGTCCATCGTCCTAGTTTTTGTTGTGTCCCACATTGTCAGCTCTAGTCTGTCTGAGTTTTTTCGGCTGATTCAGCTTATTGAATCGGCGGCGGAGCCCGTCGGTGAGAGAAATCACTCTGATTGGCTGCTCAGCTTGAGCAAATCAGTGCACGAGAAGAGAAACAGACAAGAGGAAAAAGCAAGCCAACAAGTAAAGTCAAGAGGGCAAACACAGGAGGCTCTTCTCATTTTTCATCTTCATCTCATCTGATCCTTCCAATACACAGATATTTTTACGACAACATGGCCGTCCGGAATGAAGCTACGTGGTGAGCGAGAGTGGTGTGAAAATGTTTGGCAAACGGCGCTTTGTTTCATGTACGTATCATAACAACTGCTTGTATATCCGCCACCCTCGGTCTTTCGGTTTCCCTTTTTGAATGACAAATATAGACTACTGCCGCCTGCTGGTGCGGAGAGTTATTTCCTCTCACGCAGGCACAAAATTTACGTTCTAACTCAGACGTCGGCTGTAGTCTTTGCAGTGTGTTCAAGTGCAACTTGTCGGGCGAGATTGATGGTCGAATGGTTCGTCTCTTTAAAATTTGCTGTTACAAAGAATTGTGGGACGGCATTATCTCCTTTCCTTTCGTAAGGATGGTCCGGTGTATCCTATGCTAAAGGAGAGAAGAAAGGAAGCATTGAAGCACCTTTCCTTAGGATTTACAGAATTCCACCAGCTCTTAGCATGGCTGCCACTTAGATACTTCCGGGTCATTCCACTCAGTTAGGAACCTTCCTGAGCAAAAAGACTTTTCGACCACAGCCAAAGAGTACTACTCAACCAGTGAAAAACATATACATGTATAAGGTTATATTAGCTGCCTGAGGGTGTATATGCACGATTATATCAGATTTTGCCATGACCTCTGCTAGCCAAGCATCTTGTTGCTGTCAAACTTTTAAAAACAATTCTTTTCTCTGATGCTCTCGGCTTTCATTTCAGTGTCACGTTGATTCGACCCGCCTCCATCCCATTCATCTCCGGTTTCATCAGAACCAGCTGTCCAATGAGCTCATAGGAATCTAGCTCCACATCACATCCATCCAGACCTTCAGCTAGGATGCTCTTCACTCTTTCACCACTGCCAGCATCTACACTCCATCGGGGAATATTCTTGTATGGCTTAAGGCCTTTATACACCACAACTCCAAAACTTTCGTCTGTCATTTAAGTTTTTGGAACAGGTTGGATTTTCTGTGTTTTTCGCATCCGTCAAAAGGCAAAAGACGGTTGTTTGACCACTCAGAGCCACCGTCCGTGCAAACGTCATCATCCTTAATGACATGATAATCATTAACTTAATCTCCCAGCAGCACAAAGCACTTTAAGATAATGAAATAAAATAATACAGAGATGCAGAATTTAAAGATAGACTGTGGCAGAAAAGCTTGGAAAAACAAAGGATGTAGAAAAGATTAGGCAGTCGTGATTGTTCTCTAGGCAAATGAACGATAGCTTCTTGCTCATGTCATTCATTCATTGGCCCCGTTTGGGACTAGTGCTATCCATTGCACCCACATAATTAATTCAGTTTTGTTTTGTACTGAGAATTAATTAAAGAATAATAAAACGCATCGGACTCAGTGTGCAAGGTTTCTGTACGTAATGGTTTTTATTGGATGACGGATTAAAAAAATTGGATACAAAAAATATGGACTTGATGTGCAAAGACCTTTATGCTGTGACTGCCCCCTGAAATTATGTGATCTAATTGCCAAAGACTCCTCACATATGTCTTTCCCTGTTGTGCGCACTATATCAAATAAATTAATTTCTAAATAACTTTTTCAGCCCTTCTTTCAATTAGTGAGTAGAGTACCAAAAGAAAAAAAAAACACCCGGAAGACTTGAGTCTCCACAGTCAATCACAGGGCTGACACATAAAACAGACAACCATTCACACTCACATTCACATCTATGGGCAAACAAGTTGCCAATTGACCTCATCTGCATGTCTTTGTACACTGTTAAAATGCAGTGCACTATATTTACTGTCCACCGTTTTGTTTGAGTGTCTGAAATCTGAGTGTGTCAATTTTATAAAAAAAAATCCCACAATGGAACAAAGAGGTGACGTCACAATGAGTACAGGGAGCGGTGAATGAGACGACCTCAGCAACTCCATCAACTAATCAAAGATTTTCATTGAATTCAGCTGCTGCTGCACCTGTTTCTAGCTGCAGTCAATACCATACTGAGGCTACAGGTGTACCTCCTCTACTGTGGTAATACCTTTCATGGTCAAACATTATTGCATATCTCGAGATTGTATTTTCATTTGCCTTCACTGTTGGAAACAAGTCGCAAACATGATGTCCTTGCTTTTGGTGGCAGTTTTTCCTCATTGTGGTCCAATTAATGACATAGACCTATTTTTAATTGGTTATGTTGACACCCACTTGCCAAAACATATTTGGACATCTCATAAACGCTGGCATCCTCAAACCATTTATTGTTCATTAAAAATATTTACAAACACAAATGCTCCTTATGGAGGCATGAAATGTCTCTGGTGAAGGTTAGGGTTCCCATGTTCAACCTTTCTTTTGTTAATTCAATTCAGTCAACACAGGTTAATCCCTGGTCATGACCATTCAGATACAACCTGGGTCACAACCCGGTAGCAATGCAAAACAATTACCTCAGCTGCTGGAAATGGGCAGGGGGTTTACACGTCAACTAACGTCACTCAACTTCCTGCAGTGCCAACAGTCCCTGTCGCCTTCTTCAGTTTGTAGAGCACAATTGTTAAAAAAACCCCACAACAAACAAGGGGCACAAGAGCAAAAGCTACCTTGGACACCATTGATTGTGCAGACATTCTTCCAATGTTGTTTGGAATTGAATTTGTTGTCTTCGCACAGTCGCCAGGGGAAGATCTAATGAAGTTGCTGATGGAGACGTTAAAAATTCAAGCTGTGCTAAGAATGAGACAAAGAGATTTCATGGCTGAATCTATTAGACATTGCTGCGAGTATCTCAGAAGAAGAAGAACTTTTACATTGTCTTCGATGGCTAGTGTTGTCTACCTTGGTACTATGACAAACCAGCAAATGTGGGTGTGGGGATGAAGCCATGGACATGGTTTCTGGGCAGCAGTTCAGCGTTTTGACAACAAACAGTGGATGTTACATTTCCGCATGTCACGTTCGACATTCAACATCTTATTGAAGTGATCAGCCCAGTACTGCAACGTAAAACAACAAACCACCGTGAGGCCATTGATCCACGGCGCAGACTAGCAACTGTTTTGTGGTGGTTGGCAACACCCGGGGAGTACCGCAGCATCGCCTGTTTGTTTGGGGTCGGTGTGTCAACTGTGTGCACGCTGGTGCGACAAGTAACAAAGGCGCTAGTTAGAACACCGTACAAGCGGTTCATTTCACTTCCAACCGGACGGCGCCTGGATGACACAATTCATGTTTTTTTACACTGTGGCTACCCTCAGTGCGCCGGAGCAATCGATGGTACACATATTCCAATCATCTCCCCAAGAGATGCTACAACAGGAAAGGATGGCATTCAGTTGTTTTGCAAGCTGTGGTTGACCACAATTTCTGGTGAGTAGGCCTACTGATTTTCAAGACTCCTTATTTTCTACATATGGTCCACAATCAAAAAAGTTTGACCACCCCTGTAACGTATAATCTTTTTATCAGTTTTACAGACACGTACATTGGCTGGCCTGGTCGTCCATTCAATGTCCTCCTGAAGTGTGAATGTGTATGTGTGTGTGAGACACAGACAGAGGAGAAAATAAAGAAGTAAGGAGGAAGAAAGAGAAAGGTATAGAAAGTTGTGTGTCTGAAACCGCTGGGGTGTGTGTGTGTGTGTGTGGGCCCACAAACAGGATTCATCTCCAGTCTCCTGACATCATCTAAACTTGTGGAGTGAACATCCTCTTAAACACACATACACAATGCCCAAAAATAAAACTGGTGGTTGTCAAAGTAGTGATCATGGATCACTGGGGGATCCACAGTGTCTTTAAATCAGAGGAACTGAAAGAAAGCAGCGAATAGTTTGATGTGTGTGTGTGTGTGTGTGTGTGTGTGTGTGTGTGTGTGTGTGTGTGTGTATTTGTGTGACAGCCTGCAGCAATGGTGAAAGTGTAAACATTGTGCCAGTCTGACAGTTAAGACGTGGCACAAGTTACTCTCTGTGTCAGTCAATCATCAATGCCAAGAAAATGTTAGATGGATGACAAGATGAGAAAATATAGCATAATATGAGCTTGGCTGATAAGCAATATTTGAAATGGAGGAAAGTCAGACAACAGTAAATTCAGCACATAACAGAAACACGTTTGATGAGGATCCCTTCAATTTGGTTATTTAAAGAATTGTGATCACGCAGCCTGGTGTATTCAATTTTTTTCTCTCAGATTAGTAGGCCAACTCAGAAATTAGTATCACCCTGGTTCCCTCAACAAAATGCCAATGGGATTTTTCCATGGCTTTTGGATTATTGCAGAAAATAAACTCTGTGGCAAACAGAAGTTTATGACACTTACACGTGTTGTTTAGCAAGATAATCTTTGCTGGTTTGGGGCCCCTCAGAATTACGTCTTTGCTCTTCGCAGATGATGTGGTTCTGTTCTTCAGCACGCACTGGGGCGGTTTGCAGTTGAGTGTGAAGCTGTCGAGTTGAGAGTCAGCACGTCCAACACCTCCAATTCTGACGCCATGGTTCTCTGCCGGAAAACAGTAGACTGCGCCTTCTAGGTTGGGAGTGAGTCTTTGCACCAAGCGAGGGAGTTTTTGTTCATGAGTGACGGCCAAATGGAGCGGGAGATGGATGAGCGGTTTAGTGCCTGTACCGGACCGTCTTCGTGAAGAGGGAGCTGAGCCAGAAGGCAAAGCTCTTGATTTACCAGTCCATCTATGTTCCAACCCTCACCTAAGGTCATGAGCTTTGGGTAGTGACCGGAAGAATGAGATCGCGAATACAAGCGGGCGAAATGAGCTTCCTTCGTAGGGTTGCTGGGCTCAACCTTTGAGATATGGCGAGGAGCTCAGACATCCGGAGGGACCTCGGAGTAGAGCTGCTTCTCCCTCACATCGAAAGGAGCCAGCTGAAGTGGTTTCGGGCATCTGATCAGGATGCCTCCTGGACGCCTCCCTTTGGAGGTTTTCCAGGCACGTCCAACTGATAAGAGGAGAGAGAGAACACGCTGGAGAGATTATATATCTCGCCCGGCCTGGGAACACCTCAGGGTCCCCCAGGAAAAATCATTGCTGGGGAGAGGGACGTCTGGATAAGCCTGCTGCCCTCGCGACCCGGCCCCGCATGAGAGGTAGAAAATGGATGGAATGGATGGATGGATGGATATTCTTCACAAATGAACACCACTTTTATGATTTTTGAAGTGTAAATGCAATAAGCGAACTACACCACGGACGCATGAGTGCGAGTATAAACACAGCAAGCCTGTCAAGGGAGATGAGTCAGCATTATGACGTATTTTATGTTGTAGAACAAAGTGTGAAAATCTTGTGTTAACTACAGACCTTATTTCAGGCATCTAACCAAAAACCCATTTAAAAAACCCATGGACTTTGAAACCAGGGAACCGGAAATGTAAAAATGCTGACTCATTTCCAGGTTTTAGGACTGTAGCACTATTGAAGGTGGGTCACCAGACTGGGAGATTGTCAGCTTGGTTGTTGAGATATTCCCTGCCTTATTACTGCTTTGCTTTTATCTTCATTATATTTTGTTTACCTGAGCACCACCTTATTTTTAGCCATACTGCTTTTGTCCTTTTGATGGTTGTATTTTAATTCTGTTTGATTGAGATTTTGTTCTTTTAGACAGCTTTTAGTAGTGCTAATTTTACCTTGAGTATTTTAATTCATATTTATTAACCAAGTATTTCTCCCACTTGAATATTTTCTGCTTCTTTTTGGTCACTGACATCATTTTAGAATTTTGTATCCTTGAGTGGTCACAGCTGTATTAGCACAGGGGCGTGCTGTCTAGCAAGGGTCTTTTTGTTTATTTCTAATTTTCTTTGCATGCATTCACCTTTAGTGTGCCCTTGTGCTTACTCTATCTGTTTTATTCATTGCAGTGATTCATGTGGAATCAGTAGACCTTTTGTCTAACAAAGTCTTTTGCAATGAGCTGCAGCCCTAGCTCTAGGTCTAGTAGTAGGCCACTCATTTAGATAACATTATTTATATTCTGTTGTGGTTAAATTTTGGTTATTTTGTATTAAGTTCATTGTATTTTATATTTTTAAAATTAGAAATAAACTTCTAACAGAGATGCAGCCACCCCCAAATATTGAATATAATTTGCCCTTGACCTTAACTATCTGAAATAATGCATTAGAAGACTAAAACCCTATAAATAGCCATTGTTATTGCACAATTCATGCTGTCCCACATTAGGCAAATCATCCTGTCCCCCTTTTCGAGAACATATTACCTAAAGTGAAATCTTTGATTGAAATAACAAATACATAGTATAGTTACACCATATTATAATATTGTTTGATGAAAAGAAATATCATGAACATATCCTGATAAATAAACATAGCAGGATTGTTTTATTGATAAGAAATGTTTACCCTTAACATCAAGTTTGTCTAAATACTATGTCACTGACCTTTGGGTGGTCTCCACACACCCTAATCTATTATTGAACATTTGAGATGTCATGTGATTTTTGATTTTGTTAACCGACTTTTATTGACTTTTGCTTGAGGAAGACTTACACCCACTGGAGCTTAGGTGTCCCACATTACGGCAACTCAACCTAGATTCAGGATTCAATACTTTATTGCTATATCAACATGATTGATTGGAATTTGTCTTAGTGAGCTCACTTAAACAAAGACAGAGAAAGATAAAAAATTGTAAAGCCACTCACTCATAAAGCACGCAATAAATCAGACAAAGTGTAAAACAGAATATCCTATACCCATAAAATAATCATAAAAGCATAAAACAAATGGATGAAATAAAATCCAACACTTAAGAACACCACAGATAAAACACTAGCACCTGTAGGGAAATTAGCAGAAACACCAAACGACCCACTAGATAAAGTGCTTCAAGTGCATTAAAAACATCTGCCCTATTGCACAATTATTTAACCTGCTGAGGGGCCTGCGGTGCTATGTTTGTAGTGTTGGGGAGGCGGTGCTGTTGTGGAACCTGGATGTTCTGGTTTTAAGGGTGACAGGGGTCCTTTAAAAGTTTAAGGCCTTTCCTTTTGTAGTCTAGCCTTATAGATTTCTCCTAGGGGTGGGAAATCACATCCAATAACTCTGGATGCAGTAGGCACCACTTTGTCCAGCTGTCTCCTGTCCTCAGCTGACATGTTGCCAAACCACACAGCCTTAAGGTTGCCCTCCACTGCTGCTCTATAAAACTAAACCAAACCATCCTTGGCTAAACGGTAAATGGACTTGCATTCGTAAAGCGCCTTTCTAGTCTTCTAGACCAACTCGGAGCGCTTTACATACGTGCCAACATTCACCCATTCGCACACACACGTTCATACACTGATGGCAGAGGCTGCCATGCAAGGTGCCAACCTGCTCATCAGATTCTAATCTAATCATTCACACACACACACTCACACACACCCATGGCACAGCCTGTGGAGGCCATTTGGGGTTGAGTATCTTGCCCAAAGACACTTTGACATGTGGACTGGAGGAGCCGAGGAAAGAGTTTTTGTCATACAGCCCGGATGGGAAAATAAACAAATACAATGTGTTTCGCGGACATATGCCATTTTTCACTTGTAGTTATTGTGTAAAATGGCTTGAAATTCTGTAACAATACCATTGGAAGATGACTACTCATTGTAGGCAGCTGTCACTGCTGGTGTGGTGAACACTATACTTGCCTGGTAGCTAAGCCAGAGGAGCTAGCCAAAGCTACTACTATGGCTAACTGTGAGTATTGGAAGCGTAATCTTGGACAAAGTGCTATAAACCAACACACTCTCACTCCCAACTTGTTAAATACCGCCGCTTGGTCAGTGCCCCTCGGCATCGGAGACCATTGCACGCGGTATCCCTCTCGCGTTACTTTTGGACAGCATGTCAATACATGCTTCTTGCATGCATAGTGTCCTTGCAAAATAAACTTCCGTTTTCACAGGAAATTAGGTTTAGGCAACACAACCTCTTAGTTTGGGTAAGGAATGGTCGTGGTTGACCTTAACTTCACTGACTAGTGACTCACGTGACTGACAGGGCTGACGATACTAGTGATTCAAGTGACAAAATAAGTCAACGTTTTTTTTAGTTTCACATGGGACACGAACACCGGTCTCCTGGTTGAAAGTCTTTGTTTTGACACATCTGACACACATTTGACACATCACAGTGTTTGTTTTACACATCTGCCCATCCTCAGTGGATTCTCACGCTATTAATACTACATCACTTGCTCTGACCGTCGAATAACACCGCGAGTGGGTTTACGTTGGAGTTAGTTGAAAGCCCGGTTCGTCACATACTGTTGCTAAAAGGTGCCTCCGTGCTTCGGTTTCTGATGCTGTGGAGCACTGACCAAACGGTGGTATTTGATGAGTTGGGAACTAGAACGGATTGTACATACAGTCCAACTACCACAACGTCATATCACAAGTCAAAGTGGCATACTACTGAAGAGGCATATGTTACTACAACAAGCATGGCTCATCACCAGATAATACCGGTGAAAAGTGGCATAAGCCAGTGAAAGTACGTTTGAAAAGTTGGAAAACAGATGGTCGACACACAGCAAGAGTCATGAGTCAGATGGATGTCAACACTGCAAGTCCATGGCCTTTTGCTGACCTGACCTGCTTAGCCTCCATTTGTAATGAAAGGTCAGAAAAAAAGAGGGAGTTTCAGCAGCAGTCATGACAGCATTATTCTTCTGTCCAGTGGAATCTCAAACAATACCCAGTATTGATGCCAAAATGACCTTTTTACCTTGAGGAATATAAAGATTCTTTGACAAAGCCTATTTTCCATTCATTCATTTTCATTCTTTCTTTTCCACAAAAGAAGCTGAAGGTGTCAAGTGTTGTGAAATACACTTATTCCCTCTCTTGTCGAGTTACTTGTGGAAAAGAAAATTGATACCAGTCTTACTGTAAGCTGCAGCCAGCAGTCTCTTAGCTTAGGTTAGCATAGAAACTGGAATACAGCTAGCATGGCCAATGGTAGCAAAATCCATAGGAGTGACATACCGTTTGTAAGTGCCACAATCCGAACACGTTCTCACTCCCAACTCTTCAAATATGGCAGCTTAGTCAGTGGCCCTACACTTCAAACTATCAATGTCAGTTTCTGCTCACGACATACATACACTGTCTTTTCAAAATAAACTTCCATTTTCACAGGAAACAACTTGGTTAGGTTTAGGTAACAAAACGACTTGGTTAGGTTTAGGGAAAGATCGTGGTTTGGGTTAAAATAAGTAAGTTTGTTAGCCAACGTTAAGTAGGCTGTGTTACGTATGCAACATAGTAAAGTTATGTAACTTAAGTCATGTAGTTAAGTAGGCTACGTTACGTAAGCAATGTAGTAACATTACGTAACTTAAAATACGTTTCACACAGGACAAAAAAGAAAGTTCTCTGTTTTTGGACCCGCCCATCCACCCCAACCGTCTCTCTATGTAGACTGTATTGCTCTTTGTACCAGTGGTTCCCAAACGTTTATAGTCAAGGACCCCTAAACTGACAAAATTAGACTACGGACCCACGTGTGATAAGATTTTGTCCTAGGGTCCCCCATCTGATAGGGTGTTATGCTTTTAAATGTTTTATTACAGAAAGTGTATGAAATTATGTCATTGTGTTACTTAATGGACGTAATTACAGTGAAAACTAGAATGGCACTCGGAGAGCGCAGACCTCCGCCAAAGTGCCCGAGTATGATCCCCCCCCTCCGTTCAGCTTGCGCCATAATCCATGTGTATTTTTGTTTATGTTGAGATCAGCTGTATGTAGCGGAGCATCGTAAATCTCTTCATTAAAACTGGACAGAAAAAAACTCACCTAAACCGTCGTCGTTACTCTTTCCAACAATCACCAAGTGTACTTTGGTCAAACTCAACTGTAATTTCACTGAGTTTAATGGGAAAAAACGCAGAATCTACAGTTGTCCCCTCCACCCTCCGCTCTCTCTCGGTCTCTCTCTCTGAAGGAAAAAGGCGGGGGCATGCGTCATCAATGAGTCATCAGTTACACTGTGCATGTGTTCTAACCAGAGGTCTTAATGTTCTTGCTGATCGAAATCCTTAAAAAAAAAAATTCTGAATCTGGATCATGATCCAGATCACCACCAAAATCTAATGGAGTGTTCATTGTGCCACACCCCATCCCTCCAAAAAATTTCATTCAAATCCATCACAGACTTTTGGAATAATCATGCAAATGGACAAACAAACCAACCAACAAACCAACCAACAAACCAAACAACAAACCAACGCAGGTGAAAACATAACCTCCTTCCTAGGCCTTCGGCCTTGGCGGAGGGAATAAATGATTCCCCTTTTTGTTGGAGACACCCTGGAACCGCTTCAAGGACCCCTGAGGGTCCCCGAACCCCACTTTGTGAACCACTGCTTCATACTACGTAACCTGACTTCCTCCTTTACTCCCGCCATAACTACTACTACTAGAGCATCATAGTTTGATGAGTAGGACCACTGACCAAGCTGACCAAGTATTTGACCAGTTGGGAGTGAGAATGGGCTGACAAGCCAGTAGAACAGCAGGATGTCCATTCTGACATCGCACTCAGGATCACTAAAACAAGCGTGGCGTACTTTCGTCTTCTGTTTGATCTCGCCGCCGGTGGTAACTGATGCTAAACAATAAATCAGCTCACATTTAAGTGATATTTTATTTCACAGGTTTTCAACAACAGTGGAGCCGCCTGTTTTATCAACATCTGCTCACCGAATCAATATGTTTGCAAAGTAGCTGCTCCCTGTAATCTTTTATGCTGGAAACTACATTTCTCTCTTATTGATCACTGTTCTGTAGACTATCACCCCAGAATAAGTGTAGACAGTCACTGCATGCTCTTCATTACTGACTCAACATAAATTGCCTTGGACAAACTCTTATTAATTTACAGCATGTAGTCTAATGTGGATCAATCTGAGGGTGTCAGACCAGCTGAGAGGCTCTTTGTTAAGAGAGGATGGCTGGATTTATAGCACCTGCCTTTCATTGAGCTCTAATGCAGATGGGAAACCATCAGGCTACATTCCGTGGTGGTGAGATAAAAACATGATGAAAAATTAATAAAAGATTCCCGTAGTATATCCATGAACATGTCTGTGTCTGCACTTAATAGTGAGAGTATTTTAAAAAATACGCCTCAGTGGTAGCATCTAAATGTGATTATGTCTTATTCTTTTTATAAAAGAATTGGAAATAAAAGTTTTCTTAAAAAAAAAAA